>JADBJO010005688.1:85000-90000 GCA_016801955.1 Conus betulinus | reverse complement strand
CCGATAAAAAGCGATGAGCAGATCCCTCAGAAGGACAAAGAGGAGAGCGCACCAGGCGAAATCTTTCGAGCGCTGCAGTTTCATCTCTTGATTTTGCTACTGCTCTCTGATGTTACGAGAAGTGATGGAGATTTCCCGCTTTTTTACTCCTGCTCTGTGGTATGCATTCGTTTTCTATTGTTCAATTTTAGAATAGGAGGATATTTAATGATATCGGTAGTCATTTGTTCTATGTCATTACAATTGGATTCTCTCTTGAGGGCACATAAGACTGATGGCGAAAGCTTGGCTGTGTCTGGAGTGGCACTTTCTTCATCTGTCCATGGGCAGGGGTGGTTGGGTCTGTGGGGTGTGCTTGACAGCTGGGTGGGTGGTGTTTTTTTCGCTGGTGGGTTCTGCAGTCATGAAATACAGGCTGGTACACCCATGGGGATGCTACTTTAAGGCTGTTATGAGTTGCATCCTGTAGTCTGATTTACCTCTGTTCAGGAGCAGTTATATCCCTTGATATCTTAATGGAGTGTCCTGCACGTGCCTGTACCCATCATCAACACAGGGCAGGCCTCCAAGGGTGGTACAGGACTGCTCTAAAAAGCATCTGTATGGACTTCGATCTGAAACTTGATTTCTGAGTTTTCTTCTCTTTCTCCTCCTCTCCTCCCCCTCCTCAGTTTTTTGTTGATAAAAGATTACTAGGACACTGCAATAAACAACTGTGTAGAGTAGAGTAGTTTGCATGGCTATGAAACCACAGCAGAAGACTTCTCACTTGATGGAGGACTGACAGTGAAAAGGGACAAAACCCAAGCTGCTCATTTTTAACTAGTGCTTTCATTCAAATGGTTGACAAATGGTATTGTACAGGCAAGTAGATCTAGGTTGAATCTAACTTCTACTCTCTCCTGGCATTGCATTCTTTTCTACACAAAACTGCTCAAGGTGTCTAGACACTTCTCTGATGAAGCTCTTAGAACAATAGCAGGAAAGAAAAGGCAGATTTTAGACGTCAAGGGATTCTAGCTGTCACAGTGATCAAAATCATTGTCACCTGTCCCATAACTCGCCATGATCGTAGGGGCATTGCAGGGTGGCTTGCCCAACAAGGAGCTTTCCCTTGACTCAGTCTTTGGTTAGTACCTGGGTTTGGGCGAAGCTTTTGCCGGTCCATTCCGTGACGTTGTCTGACCATCTCTTTCTCTGGCATCCCCTTCTTCTCTTTCCCTGTACCGTTCCTTGTCACATGGACTTGGAGAGGCCCTGCGATCTGATTATGTGGCCATACCATTTCAGTTTCCTCCTCTTTATAGTTGCCAGCAAGTTTTCATAATGACCTATCGGTCAGCCCACTCCTCTAGCGCCTCTTCATTAGTAATATGGTCAGTGTCTGAAACACCATTGTATGCACTCCCCATACCAGCTGTCTCTGTCCACTCCCCACGTCAGATAACTCTGCCCCCTTTCCATACTAGATATCCGTGTCCACTCCTCATTTGATTTTGTCATCCACTACATATGTAAGTCCTGTCATCCACTCCCTAAGTAAGTTCATGTCATCCAGTCCCTCTGTACGTTTATGTCATCCACTCCCTCTGTACGTTATGTCATCCACTCCCTCTGTACATTATGTACATTATGTCATCCACTCCCTATGTACATTATGTCATCCACTCCCTATGTACGTTATGTCATCCACTCCCTATGTACGTTATTTCATCTATTCCCTATGTACGTTATGTCATCCATTCCCTATGTACGTTATGTCATCCACTCCCTATGTACGTTATTCATCTATTCCCTATGTACGTTATGTCATCTATTCCCTATGTACGTTATGTCATCTATTCCCTATGTACATTATGTCATCCACTCCCTATGTACGTTATGTCATCTATTCCCTATGTATGTACGTTATGTCATCCACTCCCTATGTACGTTATGTCATCTATTCCCTATGTAAGTCATGTCATCCACTCCCAATGTAAGTTATGTGTCATCTATTCCCTATGTAAGTTATGTCATCCACTCCCAATGTAAGTTATGTCATCTATTCCCTATGTAAGTTATGTCATCCACTCCCCATGTATGTCATGTCATCCACTCCCTATGTAAGTTATGTATCTCCCACTCCCAATGTAAGTTATGTCATCTATTCCCTATGTAAGTTATGTCATCCTCTCCATATGTAAGTTATGTAATCTACTCCCTATGTAAGCCGTGTCACCCACTTCCCATGTAAGTCATGTCATCCACTCCCCATGTATGTCATGTCATCCCACTCCCCATGTAAGTCATGTCATCCACTCCCCATGTAAGTCATGTCATCCACTCCCCATGTATGTCATGTCATCCCCATGTATGTCATGTCATCCACTCCCTATGTAAGTCATGTCATCCACTACCTATGTAAGTCATGTCATCCACTCCCCATGTAAGTCATGTCATCCCCATGTAAGTCATGTCATCCACTCCCCATGTAAGTCATGTCATCCACTCCCTATGCAAGTCATGTCATCCACTCCCCATGCAAGTCATGTCATCCACACTCCCCATGTAAGTCATGTCATCCACTCCCCATGTAAGTCATGTCATCCACTCCCCATGTAAGTCATGTCATCCACTCCCCTATGTACGTCATGTCATCCCCATGTAAGTCATGTCATCCCCACGTAAGTCATGTCATACCAATGTAAGTCTTGTCATCCACTCCCATGTAAGTCATGTCATCCACTCCCCATGTAACTCATGTCATCCACTCCCCATATAACTCATGTCATCCACTCCCTATGTAAGTAATGTCATCTACTCCCCATGTAAGTCATGTCATCCCCATGTAAGTCATGTCATCCACTCCCCATGTAAGTCATGTCATCCACTCCCCATGTAAGTCATGTCATCCACTCCCCATGTAAGTCATGTCATCCCCATGTATGTCATGTCATCCACTCCCCATGTAAGTCATGTCATCCCCATGTAAGTCATGTCATCCCCATGTAAGTCATGTCATCCCCATGTAAGTCATGTCATCCCACTCCCCATGTAAGTCATGTCATTCACTCCCCACGTAAGTCATGTCATCCACTCCCCTTGTAAGTCATGTAATCCCCATGTAAGTCGTATCATCCCTATGTAAGTCATATCATCTACTGTTTATGTAAGTAATTCATCCACTCTTCATGTTAGTCGTGTCATCCACTTCCCATGTAAATTATGTCATCCACTCTTCATGTTAGTTCTGTCATTTACTCCTCTTCAAAGTCATGTCATCCCCATGTAAGTCATGTCATCCACTCCCTATGTATGTCATGTCATCCACTCCCCATGTATGTCATGTCATCCACTCCCTATGTAAGTCATGTCATCCACTCTCCCCATGTATGTCATGTCATCCACTCCCCATGTATGACATGTCATCCACTCCCCATGTATGTCATGTCATCCACTTCCCATGTAAGTCATGTCATCCACCCTTCATAACTTTGTTATGTTCCTTCTGTATCAATGGTTTTTGTTGTTGTTCTTAGCATCACCCATCAACCCCATATGGCTGCCTGAGGGAGGACACCATCACGGAGGATACCCTGCTCCCCTCACACTCACTGACCGATCTTCTCCTCCACAACCAGCTCACCACAACAGCTCCATCAACCCCTAAACTTCGACAAGCACAGCAGGCGCGGCGCTGTGGCTACCATGGCCAATGACTCACTTAAGCCTCAGTTGCTGTATAGCCTTGTTGGCTTCAGTGCCGAGCTCGACCCCCCCGAGGTCTGTGGGGTTTCACGGACGCAGGGAGATTTGGGAGGCACGAGGATTGGGGAGAAGAGTAGGTGGGGGTACGAAGGAGGTGGGTAACCGGGGGAGGGGGGGGGGATGCTTTAGGTGGGAATGGGAAAGGAAACAGAGAGAGAGAGAGAGGGGGGGGGGGGAACGTGTGGGGGTGGGATGGAGGGGAGGGGAGCAGTGAGAGATGACTGGCAAACACAGTACTTTTCGATCTGTTTCAGCATGGAGACTGAAGTGGATTCATGTGCTTTGGCCACAGACGTACGTGCTTGTTCGGCAACAGAAATGAAGGGAGGAGAGACGGGGTCTTTTTCAGTGTTACAGAGAGAGAGAGAGACAGACAGAGACACAGAGAGAGAGAGAGAGAGAGAGAGAGGGGGGGGGGGGCAGAGCGTGAGAGAGATTCGTGTTGGGAATGGGGGTAATAGACGTGAATCATATCATTGTTTATGACTGATACTTGCCAAAGGAAGAAGTTGTGTGCGCACCACACAATATTACGTACTCTGTTGAGTGCATACAGTTTATCACACGCTGTGCACAGTATACACACAGTGTACCTTATGTACACAATATCAGTTCCTCGATCTGGGTGTACACGCAATGTACACACAGTGTACCTTATCATGCACACAACATCAGTTCCTCAATCTGTGTGTATACACAATGTACTCACAGTGTACCTTATCATGCACACAATATCAGGTCTTCTGTCTGTGTGTACATACAGTATAGCTTATCATGTACACAATATCTGGTCCTCTGTCTGTGTGTACACACAGTGTACCTTAACATGTACACAATATCTGGTCCTCTATCTGTGTGTACACACAGTGTACCTTATCATGTACACAATATCTAGTCCTCTATCTGTGTGTATACACAGTGTACCTTATCATGTACACAATATCAGGTCCTCTGTGTGTACACACAGTGCAGCTTATCATGCACACATCGGGTCCTCTGTGCATGCACACGACACACAGTGAACTTTCTTCTGTACACACTGAGAGAGGAGCGGCAGGCGGAGGAAGATGTGATGGTGCACTAGCCGAGTGGAGCAGTGGAGATGATGGCAGCAGTGTGGAGGAGCCAGTTCAGCAAGGGCTGTGTTGTTTTGTGGCAGGACTGGATATAGACAAAAGGAGTGGCCCCGTGGAGAAAGGCTGGGTGGACGACCGGGCCAGAGGCTTTCAAAGGTTCGTATCTAGGCCAGT
>JADBJO010005688.1:77500-80000 GCA_016801955.1 Conus betulinus | reverse complement strand
GTGTGTGTGTGTGTATTTGAAAGTGTGCTTGTGTGTGATCTTTCGTATGAGACCACACACGCACACGCACACACACAGACGCTCGCACGCCCCCACACGTACATGCACACACAAACGCGTGCGCTCACACGCATGCACGTATGCACGCACACACACACACACACACACACACACACACACACACACACACACACACACACACACACACATACACACACACATACACACGTCTTTCACTTATTTGTTATGTTTGACTGGAATAATTGTTTGCATAATAAAACGACAGCGTAAACGTTCTATGCGCTGAAAAAAAATGCGTGTGTATGTGAGTGTAGGGGTGGTAGTGGTGGTGTGGTGGTGGTGGTGGTGGTGGTGCGTGCATTCATGCCAGTGTGTGTGTGTATGTGTGTGTGCGTGTGTGTGCGTTCGCGAGCGTGCGCGCGCGAGCATGCGCACGCGCGCATGTGTATGTGTCCTCGTTGTTTCAGTCGTTGTTGTTGGTGGTGGTGGTTGTGGTGTCGTGTGTGTGTGGTTGGTGCTGGTGGTGTGTGTGGCCTTCAGTGGTGTGTGGCCTTTAGTGGTGTGTGGCCTTCAGTGATGTGTGGCCTTCAGTGGTGTGTGCCCCCCCCCCCCCCCCCCCACACACACACACACATACATACACACACATACACACACACACGCGCGCGCGCGCGCGATCTGAGAATTAAACAGACAGACAGACAGAAAAGGAACTATGGTAAACTGAATCGATTTCCATCACCAAGATATCGCTTCAATCAGGCATAACATGAAGTTGTATTGAACTCGATTTGTGTTTTCCTGTACATACGTCAACATACAAGCATCAAATAACAGTGTAGGCTATCTCACTGTCTTCACGTACATATGCAACATCTGTAGATGGCGTATGTTATATCATGCATAAGCAAATAAACCTCAACATCTGTAGATGCTCCTTGTTGTTTTGCATGTTTTCATGTACATACATCAACATCTGTAAATACTGTTTGCTAGTGCAGAAATTTAAAAGACAAATTGTAATTAATCCGCCGGACAAAAGGGACAAACAAATTTTTAAAAAAAACATAATACGACGCGCTTCGACCTCTTAGGTCTTCCTCAGGCAAAATAAACAACATCAAGAGCAATGAAAACGAAGAACTTACAATCACTTATCCTCTTAATTCGGTGGCAAGATGAAAGTTGAATGAAAACGAGGCCGCTGGGAAAGACACAATGCGTGTTATGATAGTAACGATGATAATAATGATAGTAATGATATTAAGAATGGTTATGATGCTCATAAAAAATATCAAAGATACTTTTAAAAAATAATAAAAGAGAGGATTACTACCACTTTCGGTAATAAGATGATAAGAGTTGCGTTACCAACAATCGCCATGCAGACAGAAGGGCACAAAGAAGAATGGTCAGGGAATTGTCCAACAGCATGGTGGTAGTGGCGATGATGATAGTGTCCAGAATATTCATGATAAATTCTCTTTAAAATCTGTTTCCACTTCCACCGGCGGTTACCTCCCTTTGAAACAAAACTTTCCATCGCATGTTCTTCATATACGTAACATTCGTGGCTGCTACATGTTACTGCATGTCTTCGTGCCCTCGATGACTGAAGATGCTACGTTCTTCACACATCTCTTCATCTCTTCATCATGAAGATGACATTTGTCGACCTTGTATATTATTGTTTGTTTTGGACAACACTGTACATGTTGCATGTTATTGCATGACGCCATGCACGTACGTTACCGTATGTCGCATTCTGTGGCGTTGTAAGTTATTCTGTACCTTCACGAATATGTCAACATCTACAGGATCCAGTGATGGTGAAGATTGTCTCTAGGTAACGCTCATTCACCATCAAATGACACCAACGGTTCCGAATGCCATCAAGCCGAAATAACATTCGGTTATCGGGACCACACCACACGTTAATTAATTTGACAAGTCATCAAATATTAAAAAGAATAATCGAAGGACTGAATCAGAATCATCAACTGGCATCAACATTCAAGAAATTACATTACATTTAGAGCATCAATAATTAGCATGGTACAAAAATTAAATGAAAATCTTTATGAGTTATTTTGAAATGTAGACCAATGATAGACAGGTGAACGTGAAATGAAAACCAAATGTTAAACAAATAATGGGGGGGGGGGGGGAGGGACAAAAGGAAAGAACAAAGGTACCAATAAACTGAGACAAGGAGAAGAAACTTGCCGAGGAAATAAAGAAGATAAAAAAAAAAAGAAGAGGAGGAAGAGGAGGAGGAGGGGGAGAACAACAAAGAGGAGGATCAACTCAAACATATGTGCCTATAATATATACCGCATTATGTGTACGTGTGTGTGTATGTGTGTGTGTGTGTGTGTGTGTGTGTGTGTGTGTGTGTGTGTGTGTGTGTGTGTGTGTGTGTGTGTGTGTGTGTGTGTGTGTGTGTGTGTGTGTGTGTGTGTGTGTGTGTGTGTGCGCG
>JADBJO010005688.1:57500-60000 GCA_016801955.1 Conus betulinus | reverse complement strand
GGCGAAACATCTCATGAGGATTGTATCTAATGTATATGAGAGAAAGGGAATGGTGTACCCTCTGTAATGGCTGTCGTGATCTAATGAACCCACCCTCCCTGTCACACCCCTGAAGGACGTCCAGGTCTAACAACCCAATCCTTTCACACGTGCGTTGGGCAACGGCAAACCGTTGCGTTTCTCTTCACTCCAGCTGACTTCAAATAATCCTTTATACACTTCACCTTCCTTCTCCCTAGTGCAAAAGCTATCGATGTCTCCAGAATTCACCGAAAGGAGGAGAAATGGTCAATCTATCATCGCCAGCCCGACCATGACTGCAGATCCACAACACAAACTATGCCCAGCTGGGATTCCCGTGTGTCTGCGGGGGTGGGAATTCTCCACAGAGTGTGGCATGAAGATCCACAGAACGAAAAAAAAGGCTGCATGAAGACTCTGATGAAGGACCAGCAGCGCACTGCACCAGCAGATAAGACGTCGGAAAAACAAGGCCAGGATTCCAACCACAGAGCCCAGGGACATCCACGCAGACAGTTAAGACGTTGAATTTTGAGGACGCTCTTGGTGCCATACGTCAGAATCCCAGCTTGCCACCCGAAAGTGCAAATGAGGAAAGAGAGAAATGAGATGAAAAAAAATACTCAGCGCTCGATTCTAGGGACATTCTCTCTCTTTTTTTTTTTTTTTTTTTTTTTTTTTTTTTTTTTTTTTTTTTTTGCGCGAGGCTCTGGAATTCGCTACCTTTCCACTACGTCATGCCCCTTCCTTCCTGAGTGTCAAGTCTGCGCTTAGAGCGTATCTGTTTGACCGCCAGTTGCAGAAGACCACTTGAAGTATTACCGAATTGCTCGGTCACTTGAACACTTTCTCGTGTACTAATAAATAATAATAATAATGAATACTTATACAGCGCCTATTCTCGGCTAGAGCCCAAGCTCTAAGCGCTTTACAATCAACACTTTTTACACTAATGAGCTGTTCACCGTGTTGTAGAGTGTATGTGTCTGTTTATGTGACACAGCGTGTGTGTGTGTGTGTGTGTGTGTGTGTGTGTGTGTGTGTGTGTGTGTGTGTAAGATATTGATTTGTTTAAACTTATAAAGCGGCCTGTAGCCTACGTCGTTAAGATGGGCGCCATCAAAATTGTCATTTTTACTATTATTGTAATCATCATCATCATTATCATTATTATCATAAATAATATGAATGATAAAATAATAATCGTCATGATCATCATGATAATCATCATCATCATCATCATCATCATCATCATCATCATGATAATAAATAGAGGGCTACTACCACTCTTAGTAATAATATGACGAGAGTAGAGTTAGTATTGATAACAGCTATACTGACAGAAGGGTAGACAGGAGAGGGGTTAGAGGATTGTCGAATCCTCTCTTTATCATTATTGAAATCATTTTAATATTCTTTCTCAACATGACCATTATTGTTATCATTATTACTACTATCATTGTAACTCCTGTCATCATTATACTTTAACTGGCATCCTCTCCTCCCCAGCAGCCTCATTTCCATTCCACACATCCATTTTACGCACAATTTGAGAAGATAAAGGGTTGTTCGTTCGTTTTCATTGTCCTAGAAGTTATTTTGCCTGAACAGGATCAAAGAGGTCGAAACGCGTCGTGTTTTGTCTTGTAATTTGTAAGTCCCTTTCGTCCAGCGGGATGGTGTTTGTTTTTTTTTTTTTTTTCCTTTGTCTCAAGAAAACAGTTCGCTTCATTTTCTCAAGATGACTGCCAGACCCGGCAGTACTGGAGTTCTGAGACGAATTTGGCCACAGACTTCGTTTTTGACCATTCGACGTCGCGTTCCGAAAATGGCGTGACGCAGCGCGCTGCTTTTGAGTGTTGATGGCTCCACGACGGAGAACCAGACGCACTCTTGGGAATGTTACAGAGTGAACCCAGCTCCAGGTATTACTTTTAGAGAGCGAGTTCTACGAGCGTAACACAATTCTAAGGAGATAAATCACGTTTTACTGGGTATACCGCGCGCAGTCTGTGTGTGTGTTATTGAGAGTTATAAACAGATAGACTTTACTTATCATCCATCATATATTGATTCGGGTCCATGTCCTGGGTTTTATTCAAGTGTGTTAAGTTCCACATGACGTCAGGTTACAGGACAGTAGTATTCCTAATCAGCTGCTATGCACACAGAGTTTGAAATGTGAAAATTACTATAAAACTCTTTGTCATGAAAAGGTTTAAATAGTTTGAAAGGAAAAAACTACAGCATACCTCGTGGCAATATACAGAGCGTTGTAAAGATATAAACGATATCTATAAGGCATTGTTCATAGAAATTAAAGAAGGTGGAACCGTAGCATAACTTAAAACTTAAAGCAATGCGGGCAACTTTCAGGAGACATACAACAATATCACTTAGAACAATATGGAAAGTGTCTGAAAGGCAAAATATGAGAATAACTTGCAGGTGCCTATAGAACGTTTAAAAGATAACAATA
>JADBJO010005688.1:42500-50000 GCA_016801955.1 Conus betulinus | reverse complement strand
TTTCTAACTGTTATCATTGTTCTGATAACTGTTGTTTTTATCACTAGTATTGTGATCGTTCTGATTTATAATGTTTTTATATTGTTGTTTTATCATCGCTGTTGTTATTGGTGTTTTTCATCTTGGTATCATTGTTCTGATTTATAATGTTTTCATTGTCGTATTATCATCGTTGTTGTTACTGTTGTTTTTCATTGTTGTATCGCTATTATTGTTTTGACTGTTGATGCTTTTTATGCTTGTACTCTTATCATTCTGATCATCAGTTCTATTATTATCATTCTGATGATTATCGGTTTTTATTGTTGTTGTGACAGTGTTCTGATGATTGTTGGTTTTTGTTGTTGTATTATTGTTGTTCTGATTAGTGATGTTTTTTGTTGTTGTATTGTTATTTCTCTGATTAGTGTTATTATTGTATTGTGATCATTCTGATCAGTGGTGTTTTTTTTTTTCTTAATTATTGTATTGTTATTATTTTAATCACTGTTGTTATTGTTGTATTATCGTTCTGAGTACGGTTGCTTTCATCGTTATATATCGGTATCCTAATCGCTGTTGTTTTTACTGTTACTTTGCTACCATTCTGGTTATAATTTTTTTTCATTGTTACTTATTAGTGTAATGTTTTTTTACGGATTGTTGTTGGTTTGATAGGTGCTTTCTGTTACTGCTCTAATTATAGTTGCTTTTATTGGTGCATTGGTACAGTGACTGTTTTGTTTTGTTTTTGTTTTTCTTTGATGTCGTGTCACTGTTCTCATTCTTGTTGTTTCAGTTAGTGTGATTTTACTCTGATTCCTGTTGTTTTCATCGTTTATTGTTCTTCTGATTATCGAAGTTGTTCGTCGGGCGTAAATATTCTGATTACTGTTGATTCTATCGGTATATCGTTATTGACCTGATTGTTGTTTACATTCGTGAGTTCTTATTCCCATATTTGTTGTTACTATTCTGATCATTGTTGTCTTAATGGGTGTGTGGCCATTCTTATTGTTATGGCTTTCGTTGGTGTGTTGTTATTCTCGTAGATGTTCTTATAAGCACTGTGTCACACAGTTCTCGCTGTTGCTTTTATTGGTGTGTTGATATTGTTATTTTTTTCTTTAATTTTTTTTTCTTTAATTTTTTTTTTTTTTTTTTTTTTTTCTTTTTTTTTCTTTTTTTTTTTTTTTTTTTTTTTTTTTTTTTTTTTGTTTAACTCTGATCGTTTTTGTCAAGCATATATATCCCTCTCTCCTGACCGCCCATCATCCATCCTCTCTGATCACGACACAAAAACACTTAGGACAGTATTACTCAAGGGAGGCAATCACTCCTCCACTACAAATGCAAATACTTTATTGCTTCCCTTGATCGGAGCCAACCAAAATGCTCACTCGCCGCCTGACATTCGACAGCTCTGTTGCCCGCCATCATTCTCCTACCCACACCCACAGCATACCACACACATCCCCCTCCTCCCTCCCCTATCACCCTCACCCCCCCACCCCATTTCCTTTCCTCCCTCTCACCACCCTCACCTTTCCCCACATTGTAATGTCTGCTTCGGAACCACCTGTCATGTACCTTGATGGCAAGGGGGGTAATCTGAGTGAACCTTCCCACAAAGAAAGCTGATTGCTGTAGGTCAATACCTGGTGAATCTTCCTACAATGTGAGTGCGGTGTTGTTGGTCAGTATGTGGGTGAATCTTCCTACAATGTGAGTGAAGTGTGTTGGTCAATATCTGGGTGAACCTTCCTACAATATGAGTGAGGTGTTGTTGGTCAATATCTGGGTGAATCTTCCCTACAATGTGAGTGAGGTGTTGTTGGTCAGTATCTGTGTGAATCTTTCTACAATGTGAGTGAGGTGTGTTGGTCAATATCTGGGTGAATTTTCCCACAATGTGAAGGAGGTGATGTTGGTCAACATCTGGGTGAAATCTTCCTACAATTGGAGTGAGGTGTGTGTGGTCAATATCTGGGTGAATCTTCCTACAATGGGAGTGAGGTGTGTTGGTCAGTATTCTGGGTGAATCTTCCTACAACTGGAGTGAAGTGTGTTGGTCAATATCTGTGTGAATCTTCCTACAATGTGAGTCAGGTGTGTTGGTCAATATCTGGGTGAATCTTCCTGCAATGGGGGTGAGGTGTGTTGGTCAATATCTGGGTGAATCTTCCTACAATGTGAGTGAGGTGTGTTGGTCAATATCTGGGTGAATCTTCCTACAATGTGAGTGAGGTATGTTGGTCAGTATTCTGGGTAAATCTTCCTACAATGTGAGTGAGGTGTGTTGGTCAGTATTCTGAGTGAATCTTCCTACAATGGGAATGAGGTGTGTTGGTCAGTATTCTGGGTGAATCTTCCTACAATGTGAGTTAGGTGTGTTGGTCAATATCTGGGTGAATCTTCCTACAATGGGAGTGAGGTGTGTTGGTCAATATCTGGGTGAATCTTCCTACAATGGGAGTGAGGTGTGTTGGTCAGTATTCTGGGTGAATCTTCCTACAATGGGAGAGTGAGGTGTGTTGGTCAATATCTGGGTGAATCTTCCTACAATGGGAGTGAGGTGTGTTGGTCAATATCTGGGTGAATCTTCCTACAATGGGAGTGAGATGTGTTGGTCAATATCTGGGTGAATCTTCCTACAATGGGAGTGAGATGTGTTGGTCAGTATTCTGGGTGAATCTTCCTACAACGGGAGTGAGGTGTGTTGGTCAACATCTGTGTGAATCTTCTCCCTGTGTGAGCGGGCTGATGTTGGTCAGTATCTGAGCTTTGAGCGACTGGCCTCATTTTGAGAATCGTGTCTTGTGCGGTGGCGATGTCTAATTTCTGCAGCCTAAGACCTCGTGCGTGCTCTTGTTAGCTGTGATAAGGCACACAGACCATCACCACAGACAGAGAGAGAGAGAGAGAGAGAGAGAGAGAGAGAGATTAGGGATGAGAGATTTAAGATGACAGAGAGAGAGAGAGAGAGAGAGAGAGAGAGAGAGAGAGAGAGAGAGAGAGAGAGATTTTTAAGGATAACAGGAAGAGGGGGGTATTCAACATATTGTTTTGAACGGAGAGAAAACTATCTGAAACACGACAACGAAATAAATTGTCGTAGGTAATAGTACGTAATAGAGAGGGGGGAAAAAATCTGTTTCTACGCAAGTAAAAGATAGTAGGACATTTCAGCACTGATTGGACAACATTTCAAGCCGGTAAAAAGAAGATGAATCAGATCAATTACAACGACAACATTTTGTTTTTTTTTTCCGTACACGATCTTGACAAGCATTGTGCTCGCTCTTTGCGCCATCTTAAAATCTGCAAGCAAAGTTCAATGAGTAGATGTCACTCCGTGTGTCAGGGTTCTTGGGGGAGGCTGGGTGGGGAGGGAGAGAGCGGAAGCTGGGGGGGGGGGGGGGTTTCGCTCAGCATATTCTGGAGACTAGGTTCGCGGCCTAGTGATTGAAATGCTCTCCTGTAATAGAAATTGATCTCTAGTTGGTTGGCCTAATGTACATTCTTGTACGTAAGCACTTGATCTGCGAGAGTCCTAGTCTTCAAATCAGTAAGAGTGTGGAAACAAATAATGAAAAAGTCCGGACAGAGAGATTCCAAACTCCATTTCACGGCTTACTCAAATGGTACCGTATTCCACGGGACGATCTATCGCTATTCCGCTCACATTTAGCGATGTATGAGGGTGCATTCTCTCCCTTGAGAAGACACTGTTTGATTTCAGACGATAGTCTGTGGATCGAGCAGTACAGTTGTGTCTGGATGAGTTCTCTCCCTTGAGAAAAAAAAAATAGAAAAAAGAAAGTGTAGAGGGAGCAAACACAATGACCTCTGTGAACGAGAAGGTGGATCGTCGACTGCACTGAAGACAGAAAACAAGACTTGCCGTGAATCAGCGATCTAGTGACTTGGCACTAGTATACGTGTTCGGAAATCTACAAGGGGAGGTAATCTTTGTCAGAGATGGTGTTCGCCAAGAGTGACGCTGTCGTTTTCATGGGACAGTAAATGTGGAAAACGTACGAGTTTGTCCGATCAGTCAATGAACGCTTATGAAATTCTGGCTCCTGCGCATCTGCAGAAAATTGATTCTCGTTCTGACCCTAACCTCAACCTAACCCTAACCCTTTCCTAATCAGACTGCACTCCTAACTGTTAACCATGTAGAGAACACCTATATCAACATAAATATACTAGTCACATAAAGTTAAGCACAGTTTACATGTACCCGCATAATTTCCAAATATAAAAGCCACGATTTTGAAATTGGGAACAGATTTAATTCATATCTTGTTCCAACGTACATCGAATTTCATTGGGATCGAATGAACGGTTGTTGATTTACAGACAATTAAACAGAGGATGGGTCGAAATCAAAGTTCGCAAAATCTGTTCAGTTCACAAAATCATTCAATAGTGGGTGTGGCCACCGCCATTGGCGAGACATTCCACGCAGCGACTCCTCATCGAGTTGACCAGTGTTCTGATGACCCTCTGAGGGATTCTCTGCCATTCCACTTGCAGCATTTGGAAGAGATCCTGGCGGTCTCTGGGAGGTGGATGGTTCTCCTTCACACGTCTCCCCAACTCATCCCACATATGCTCGATGGGATTGAGGTCGGGACTATACGCCGGGAAGATCATCCTGTTGATGCCGGCCTGCACAATGAAGTTTTCGGCCACCCGGGCCCTATGTGGCCGAGCATTGTCGTCTTGGAAGACTGCCATGGGTCCTATCCGTTGCATGGTCGGAACAACGAAAGGCGCCAGGATTTCATCCCGATAGCGGATGCCTGTGAGGTTTCCATCAATATGGTAGAGTGTCTTGTGGTGGAGGCTGAAGGCACCCCATACCATAACAGATCCTCCCCCAAAGGCCCTGGTCTGGCGAACAGCTGCATCAATGTAACGTTCACCAACACGCCTCCAAACTCTAGTTCGGCCGTCATTGTGTTCAAGACTAAACCGCGACTCATCTGAAAAGAGGACCTGGGACCACTGTTGTTGGTTCCATCTCACATGACGATGGCAGAAAGCTCGGCGAGCCAGCCTATGGGCTGCTAGCAGTCGTGGTCGAAAGCAGCTGGGCGACGTGATCTGAGGCCGAAGTGGTGAAGACGGTTTCGTATGGCTTGACGGCTGAGGATGGTGTTTATATTTGCCATACGAAGCTGCCTTTGGATGCTGGTGGAAGTGGTATCCCGCTGCAATAGGGCCTGCCTCTCGATGAAACGATCTTCTCTGGGAGTAGTCTGCCTAGGCCGACCTGACCGTGGCCTCTCTTCAACGCTGTTGGTCGCCCTAAAACGCTGATTCAGTCTAACAATAACTGAATGATGCACACCAAGTCGTCGCGCCACTTCAGCCTTTGCAATGCCATCTTGTATCCACGCAATCGCCCTGGTTTTGTCAAAGGTGCTAAGTTTTTTCTTCGTGGTGGCATGGGGAGAGAAAAGGGCTGACAGTAACCAACCCCGCGCTTAAACAGCCAAAAGAAGGGGCGTAAAAAAACTCACTTGAGAGAGACTGCTCTTGCACGGGAAAAAAGAATTTTTTTATTTTACACATCTTGTGTCGCCAGCAAGCTTGATGCAAAACAGGCACAGTTAACGCAACTTTGCACTTTTTATCCGCGCGCGGTAACGAGGTCACCAAGACCCCCGTGCGCACTACCAGTTGACACAGGCTGGATTACACACTGCTGTGTGAGATTCCATCATTGGTTGCCGCATAACAAAAAAAAACAATGTTTTTGGAAGGGATGAATCAACCCCCTGTGTGCAAAGGCCTGTGCTTAACTTTATGTGACTAGTATAAATAGATAAAATCTTTTTCAAAAATTAGACAGATAGATAGATAGATAAAGAAGTAAACAAACAAACAAACAAATGAATAAATAAATACTTTTTTTAAAATTTCCTATTTTTAATGATACTCGTTACAGTCACCTCCCCTGACCATGACATTTACGCCCGACGAGCTTGTATGTTGTGTGTGTGTGTGTGTTGTTGTGTGTGTGTGTGTGTGTGTGTGTGTGTGTGTGTGTGTGTTTTTCCTGCTGCTCATATGCCGCTGTTGGGCACGCCACAAACAATTTGTCCCCTGCAGTCAGCTTAATAGTTCAATCAGAGAGAGAATACCAACACACGGGTGTCCAAGGGTGCGCCTGTAGTTCTGGTCGTCAATATCCCGGTCGTTCTTCCGGCGTGCGTTTCAAATATTATGCTGGAATCTCTTGATCTATTTGCTTGTCCCATAAACTGAGAGAAGGTAACTCTACTTGCAATGGAACACCAGGAGTGATCTTCGCCTGATTTTTCCCCCCCTGGAACATGTCTATTGTCTGTTTTCCCGAAGAGCAGTTTCTTCCAAACACATGTTGGCGGTTCACTCTCGACACACACGGAATGCCAACCCCACGACCAGCCGGCTGTGTACATTGATGGTGATATTTCAAGATAAAGCCATGGCTCTGTGTGTATGTTACTCTTGCTGACCAATAAGACCTTAAGACAAAAGAAAAAGAAAAAATAAAACAACTCTTGATCATTTCACCGTTGATATGTTATACTCGTTACAATGAAAATCTTAAGTCTACAGAAAATCACGTCCGTACCTGTTCTCCCTTGCCATATTACAGGTCTCTTTTACAATGTAAGCTTTAAGTCAACAGAAAATCAACGTTCTATCGGGCCACCGTTACTGTGTTACAGCTGTTACAATGTGTAACATGAGGTCAGTACAAATCGTCCCTCTATCAGTCATCGTAAGCGTGTTACAGTTGTGACGATGAAACGTTAAGTCAGTAGACAATCATCCCTCTATTAGTACCAATTAGCATGTTACAGTTGTTACATAAAAACATCATATCAACAGAAAATCACATTTTTATCAGACAAAGATTAAGTCAGCAGAAAAAATCGTCCCTCTTTCTGTCTCTGTCAAAGTGTTACAGTTGTTACAATGAAAGATTAGATCCACTGAAAATCATCATCCTTTTTTATCAGTCCCAGTGTGTTACAATCGTTGTCATGAAAACATGAGGCCAATGGAGAACCATACCCCTGTCAGCCACTGTGGGCACGCTGGTCTTGTTACAGTCAAAACACGAGATCCACAGAAAAACCCTTCCTCTGCCGGCCACCGTTATCCAGTGACGAAGGGGTGATGCAAGCAGCCACCAGATGGCGCTGGCGCTATTGCGTCACGCCTGTTCAGTGCCAGGGTCAAGGCCAACTCCTTGCAGGCCGCTCCAGAAAGTCAGCAATCCCACGGCTCTTCTTGCTGATTAGAGTACGGAGAGGGAGGGAGGGGAGGGGTGGAGTTTAATGGTTGAACATAATTCGAAAAGATTTCTTCTTTTTTTCTTTTTTCTGAATTATTTTTTTTTTATTCTAGCCCTTGAAATAGATGTCGTTTGTCTTGAAGATATGGTGAACATTTGAACGGGAAAAAAAAAAAAAACACAAACACACACAAACAAATAAACAAACAACAACAAGC
>JADBJO010005688.1:35000-37500 GCA_016801955.1 Conus betulinus | reverse complement strand
ATGTATGTGTGTGTGTCTGTCTCACTGTGTCTGTCTGTCTGTCTGTCTGTGTGTAGCGGCAGCACGTGCAGTATGTAGTGACAGCGAGTTCCAGTGCAGAGACGGCTCGTGCATTCAGGACGAGTGGAAGTGTGACACCGACAACGACTGTGGCGACAACAGCGACGAGCAGAACTGCCGTGAGTTGGACCACAGGAGCTGGACCTTCGCTCTGTTCGGTTTCATGGCGCAAATGATCCTATTGAGCTGAGAGTGATCTTACTGAGTTTTGAAATGATCGTATTGAGCTGAGAGTGATCTTACTGAGTTTTGAAATGATCGTATTGAGCTGAGAGTGATCTTACTGAGTTTTGAAATGGTCGTATTGAGCTGAGAGTGATCTTACTGAGTTTTGAAATGGTCGTATTGAGCTGAGAGTGATCTTACTGAGTTTGAAATGATCGTATTGAGCTGAGAGTGATCTTACTGAGTTTTGAAATGATCGTATTGAGCTGAGAGTGATCTTACTGAGATTTGAAATGATCGTATTGAGCTGAGAGTGATCTTACTGAGATTTGAAATGATCGTATTGAGCTGAGAGTGATCTTACTGAGTTTTGAAATGATCGTATTGAGCTGAGAGTGATCTTACTGAGATTTGAAATGATTGTATTGAGCTGAGAGTGATCTTACTGAGTTTTGAAATGATCATGTTGAGCTGAATTCTGAAATAACCTTATTGAGCTAAATTCTGAAATGGTGTTATTGAGCTAAATTCTGAAATCACCTTATCGAGGTAAATTCTGACATGATCTTATTGAGCAAAATTCTGAAATAACCTTATCGAGCAAAATTCTGAAATGATCTTACTGAGCTAAATTCCGAATTGATCTTATTGAGCTAAATTCTGAAATGATCTTATTGAGCTAAATTCTGAAATGGCCTTGTTGAGCTGCTATGCTGTTACTGAGCTAGTTTCAGCTATCTGTTATTGAGGCATTGTCAGTTTTTTTTTTTTTCTTTGGGGGCTGATGCCAGACATTTTTTTTTTTTATAGACATATATATGATATTAGAAATACGCTTATTTAGCTTTGTTATAAATTGTATTCAAACCATAAGAAACGATCTTACTGATCTGACGTCAATAGTTTGAATTACTGATGATTGATTTAATGATTGATGATGAACGATCAATGCCCGATGCCTGATGGCAGCGACAGACTGTTCGGGGGAGCACCAGTTCAGTTGTCACAACGGGAACTGCATCACCGTGGAGTTCCGCTGTGACGGGGACAACGACTGTGGCGACCGCTCCGATGAACAGCTCTGCGGTTAGTCCTTCTTCCGTCCCTGTCCTTCTTCCCTTTGTCCCTGTCTGCCTGCCTGTCTCTTTGTCTCTCCCTTTGTCCCTCTGTCTGCCTGCCTGTCTCTTTGTCTCTCCCTTTGTCCATCTGTCTGCCTGCCTGTCTCTTTGTCTCTCCGACTGTGCCTCCGTCTGCCTGTCTGCCTGCCTGTCTCTTTGTCTCTCCCTTTGTCCCTCTGTCTGCCTGTCTGCCTGTCTCTTTGTCTCTCCCTTTGTCCCTCTGTCTGCCTGTCTGCCTGCCTGTCTCTTTGTCTCTCCTTTTTGTCCTTCTGTCTGCCTGTCTGCCGCCTGTCTCTTTGTCTCTCCCTTTGTCCCTCTGTCTGCCTGTCTGCCTGCCTGTCTCTTTGTCTCTCCCTTTGTCCCTCTGTCTGCCTGTCTATCTGCCTGTCGCTTTGTCTCTCCGGTTGTTCCCCTGTCTGCCTGTCTATCTGCCTGTCTCTTTGTCTCTCCTGCTTGTCCCTCTGCCTGCCTGTCTGCCTGCCTGTCTCTTTTGTTTCTCCGTTTGTCCCTCTGTCTGCCTGTCTGTCTGTTCGTCTCTTTGTCTCTCCTTTTGTGTCCTCTGTTCGCCTGTGTGTCTTCTGTCTCTTTGTCCCTCTGTCCGCTGTCTGTCTGTCTCTTTGTCTCTCCCTTTGTCCCTTTAGCTGCCTGTCTGTCTGTCTCTTTGTTTCTCCGCTTGTTCCTCTGTCTGTCTGTCTCTTAGTCTCTCCTTTTGTGTCTCTGTCCGCCTGTCTGTCTCTCTGTCTCTTCGTCTCTCATTATGTCCCTCTGTCTGCCTGTCTGTCTGTCTCTCTGTCTTTCCGTTTGTCCCTGTGTCTGCCTGTCTCTCTCTTGGTCTCTCAGTTTGTCCCTCGGTCTGCCTGTCTGTCACCCTACCTTCCGATTTGTCTCTTTGTCTTTCCGTTTGTCCCTGTGTCTGCCTGTCTGTCGGTCTGTCTCTTGGTCTCTCAGTTTGTCCTCAGTCTGCCTGTCTGTTCCTCTGTACCCCTCTGTTTGTCCCTCTGTGTCTGCTTGCCAATATCAGTTTGCTCTTCAGTCAGCGTCCTTTCTTCTCTCTTCCACACTGTGTGTCTGTCTGTCTGTCTGTCTGTCTGTCAGTCTGTCTGTCTGTCTCTCTGTCTGTCTGCTTGTCTACGTGCTGTTGAATCCTTTCTTGTCTG
>JADBJO010005688.1:22500-32500 GCA_016801955.1 Conus betulinus | reverse complement strand
GATGCCCAAAGTTCGATGTCAAGCGGAGGTAGCCCAGATGGAAATCTTCCCTCCAGAGTTAGCACCTGGGCACAGTCCACTTCCATTCTCGGCTCTATGTCTAAAATGTCAGCAGAGTTCCCGTGCGTACGCGCGCGTGTATGTGCGTGTGTGTGTGTGTGTGTGTGTGTGTGTGTGTGTGTGTGTGTGTGTGTGTGTGTGTGTGATTACTTTCCCTGTGAGTTAAGTCGTGTTCTAGACAGGAGAATGGCGCTACATAAGATTTATTGACAACAACAGCAGCAGCAGCAGCAGCAAAAAGCAGCAACAACAATAACAACCACTACTACTACTAGCATACCACTTCTACTCTCAAGATAATAAGAACAATAATCATAATGATGATGGTGACGATGACGATGAAGATGATGATGATGATGATGGAGATGACGATATCATCATCATCATCATCATCATCATCATCATCATCATCATTATCAATATCACCATCGTCAGCATCGTCAAAGTAAACACAAAGAAAGAAACAAACCCATTCAAAACATTCGTGTTGTGTCACAGCCACACGGAACGTACGTGCATGCAGTCCTACCCACATCCCCTCGTGCCCTTCGCCCTTCGCCCTTCCAACCCCCACCCTCCACCCACCCACCTTCTCCCTTCCTTCCCCCCCACACACACCCACACAGCACAACCACGTGATACAAAGAGAAAAACAAAAGAAGTCTTTCTGACACTAATTTGCAACCCACCTAATCATCATTAAATCCACATCTACCGTCAGCTCTAACCCACACCCACTCCCATACGTCACGCCGTTTCAGCAGGTGCGTGTTGGCATTACTAACAACGGCAATGATTTACAGGACAAGACTGTTGCTATGGGCACAACCGTCTAGGCCACCATCAAAAGGAGCAGTCTTCTGTCCGCAACACAGTTTTGTCTATCAAGCCGAAATGGGTTACGCATACGTTATGTCAGTCCTCTCTAATAATACTCCAAAACAATGGTGTTGTTTTAAAGAATATAATGGCACCACTGACGTCAAAGGATAGTGACTTATCTCTTCAACACGAGGAACTGTGGGAAGCGAACAAAAGAAAGTGTCAAAAAACCAAACACACACACACACACACACACACACACACACACACACAGAGATTAACCGACCCCCCTTCGTCCTCCCTTTCCCCCCGTGTCTTCCCTCCCCTATTCCACTTCTTCCCTCACTCACCCCGGCTTCATCTCCCCCTCACGTAGATCCTTTTTGAATCCCTTGCAGGGAAAAAAGAAAAGAAAGCAAGAAACACACACAAAAACAGTCAAAACTCTGGATTGAACAAGGGACGTCTTGTGCTCTTCCAAACACGCCATTCAGACTGACGATTGTACGGTATTTTGAATCTGTATGAACGCCATCGATGGAGTGCGATTTGACTCGCTGCTAATGCTGATGTCGCTCCGTTTCGCCGTATGGTGGCGTTACACTGCAACGGGTGCGATTTCTGGTGCAGAAGACACCTGCTCTTAATGTAGCCAGTAGGGTGATTTGCCGTCATGCCAAAGTTATGTATCATCGACGAAAACTGTGGATTTGTATGACCAACGACAAAGACGAATTACAGTGGATACAGACATACACCCAAAACAGACAGGCAGACAGACTGACAGGCAGAGAGAATCCGATTTTTTTTTATGATAGATTTATCCCAACTCAGTGAAGGGTTTGCATCAACCACCGTTGTCAACCAAAGTAAATGAAGTGAACTACCACCTGAAAGACTCTGCCCTGGACGGTCTCGCCAGGGGCCGCCAGCCGAAACTGTTTTGATTCATAAGTAGATCAGGGGTGGGGAGGAGGGGTGGGGGAGGTAAATATATAGACCTAAAGGTTAGTCCTAAGAGCTCGGCCTGGCTCCCCTGGGTGTCATTCTGGGGATTAGGTCGGGGGGGGGGGGGGGGGGGGGGGGGGGAGGGGGGGGGTGGGCTAACGGGAATTTTTTTTTAACGCTGAACGCAGACTGGTTGGCTTCCTTTGAATATAGCGACATAAGAATCAGAGAGTTGATTGTGGTCGCTCTATGGAAGAAGAAGAAGACACGGTGAAATCATTGAGCCCTCACATTAATGGGATAGCGGCGTTTATCTTTAAACAATCACCGTACCAGTAAAGATGAATAAACTAGTCTTTATGCTGATTATATTTTCTACACTTCAGAATAATTAGAACATTGAATGGAGAACAGAAACTACATACAGTGTATTCATCCCTGGGTCATCAACTGAGCAATTATTGTCGTCAAGAGCGGGCCTAGTAGGTGGTGTCCTGAGTATGTTGGATCAGAACAGGTGCCCCTGAACACCTCTCAAGTGACTCGGCCGTAGTGTAGCGTCTCCTCAGTGGCCCCCCCTCCCCCATCTCTCTCTCTCTCTCTCTCTCTCTCTCTCTCTCTCTCCCGAAAACAAAATCTGTTGAAAGTACTGAAAACATAATTACAACTCCCACAAGTAATCTGGGATTAATGTAACAATGGCGTGTTGATGGGACGGAGAAAACAGGAATATTTGCAGAGAGAGAGAGAGAGAGAGAGAGGGAGAGAGAGAGAGAGAGGGAGAGAGAGGGAGAGAGAGAGAGACCTGTCCAACATCAAGATGGAAAAAGAAAAAGAAGTAAAACAGACGACGTCTCTGATATGTGACTCGGAGATCATGGCATTTCTATAAGGTGTAAAATCGGTGCCATGCTCTGCAAACATCATTATAACTCAAACTAGTAAAGTGTGTATGTGTGTATGTGTGTGTGTGTGTGTGTGTGTGGTGTGTGTGTGTGTGTGTGTGTGTGTGTAGAGGGGGGGAGGGGGGTTGGTATGGTGTGTGTGTGTGTGTGTGTGTGTGTGTGTGTGAGTGTGTGTGTGTGTGTGTGTGTGTGTGTGTGTGTGTGTGTTTTTTATTTTTATTTTATTTTTTACTCAGTGGGATTGAAGAACATAGGTGTGTTTGTTGTATTACTAACCGAATTCTTTTTTCTGCCTCGTCTTCCGCTCCATTTATTTTTTTTTTTTTTAGCTTTGCACCCACAGCGCTAATTCTAGGTCCCCGTCCACAGCTACATCCTGAATTGCCCCGGCACCGGCAGTCCACAAGAAGCAGACAGTGTCAAGTCGCCGTGGGGGCAACCCACCAGAGGAGACACTGCACTGCCGCCGAGTCACTTTGGTGGTGTTCAGCGGCGCCTGTTCTGATCCAACACACGCAAAACACCACCTACTAAGCGTCCTATTGACTATCAAGTTTAGTCGTGGACTTTGCGTGAGTGAGCTCTCCATCCGGAAGACGCCAAAGATGTAGACACGGACACTGAGTGTCAGAATATCACAGTGTACCCTCTCTCTCTCTCTCTCTCTCTCTCTCTCTCTCTCTCTCTCTCTCTCTCTCTCTCTCTCTCTCTCATACCTTGTATGTATCGAACCTGCTTCCCGTGATTAAGGTAGTAAAGGCATTAAAACAAAGAACAAAAAAAATCGAAACTGAGGTCACCATAGAGCAGGTCCTGAAGATCCACAGAATTTGAGACTTTTACTTTGATGCTGATGAGGAGTTTGAGGATGCTGCAGATGATGCCACGGCTTTCCGTTGTGGTCTGAGACTGCATGACGGAAAGGTACTCCATGTTTTGCCGGAGTTTTATTTCACCGTCATCTTTGAGATTGATTTCAAGGGCGGGTTCGCTGCAAGCAACCCTGTGATTGGGTGCCATCCCACACGTCACATTCATGAACTGAAGGTGAAACGTGGAACTGTAAGACAGAAGAACTGTTTGGTGTGAAAAGGGCAGCAACTCCATTTGCAGCTCTGCATGTCTCACCTCCCTCCTCCACTCCCCATTCACCCATCATCCCCACCGCATCCACGTGAGCAGAGAGAGAGAGACAGACAGACAGACAGAGACAGAGACAGACAGAGACAGAGAGACAGAGGGACAGACAGAGAGAGAGAGACAGAGAGAGACAGAGAGAGACAGAGAGAGAGAGAACAAACATTGAGAGAGAGAGAGAGAGAGATAGACAGAGAGATTGAGAACAACCTAACGTTAAGACACAGAGAGAGAGACAGAGAGAGAGACAGAGACAGAGAGACAGAGACAGAGAGACGGGGAGAGACAGAGAGAGAAAGAGAAAGAGACAGAGAGACAGAGAGAGAGAGAGAGAACAACCTAACATTGAGAGAGAGAGAGAGAGAGAGAGAGAGAGAGAGAGAGAGAGAGAGAGAGGAGCAACCTAGCGTTGAGAGAGAGAGAGAGAGAGAGAGAGAGAGAGAGAGAGAGGAGAGAGAGAGAGAGAGAGAGAGAGACAACAAGCTAACATTGACAAAGATACAGGAAGATCAACTGACAGATGGCAGACTCGGACACACACACAAATAAAGGCACAAGTCAGGCAAAAGGGTAAACTCTCAGTTTATTTCATCATGGAATTACAGCATGTATAACACTGGGATAGTGTCACAATATCACAGTGTACCCTCTCTCTCTCTCTCTCTCTCTCTCTCTCTCTCTCTCTCTCTCTCTCATACCCTGCATGTATCTAACCTGCTTCCTCGTGATTAAGGTAGTAAAGGCATTAAAACAAAGAACAAATACGTCAAAGAAAAAGAAAAGAAAGAAAAGTAAATGAAAAAGGAGGGGGGAGGGGAAGAAAAAGAACAGAAAGACATTTCCAGATATGATATTTTCAACAAGATACATTTTTGCACTACTGAACTCGTTTGAAGGAAACTCTCAACAAGATCATGTTTACACTACTGAACTCGTTTGAAGGAAACTCTCAACAAGATCATGTTTACACTACTGAACTCGTTTGAAGGAAACTCTCAACAAGATCATGTTTAGACTACTGAACTAGCTCGAAGGAAACCTTCTTGGACAGATAAAGATGTGACTTTTTGTAGCAAGATAATGTAAACACTACTGAACTAGTTTGAGGGAAACTTTTATGAACGGACGAAGATGGGGCTTTTCTTCTTCTTCTTCTTCTTCTCTTCTTCTTCTTCATCTTTTTTGAGCAAGATGTTGTAGATACTACTGAATCAGTTTGAAGGAAAGTTTCAAGGACAGATAAAGGTGTGGCTTTTTTTTCAACAAGATGATGTGAACACTATTGAACTAGTTGGAAGGGAACTTTCACTGACAGACGGGGGTACGGGTGGGAATTTTTTTTTTTTTTAGCAAGATGATATAAAACACTATTGAACTAGTTTCAAGGGAACTTTTATTGGCAGACGGAGGTGGGGGATTTTTTTTTTTTTTAGCAAGATAATGTGAACTCTACTGAACTAGTTGGAAGGGAACTTTCATTGACAGACACAGGGGATGGGAATTTTTTTTTTAGCGAGATGATGCCAGCACTGCTGAACTAGTTTGAACAGACATGGCAGAAAGATGAAGACTAGCCTGGAGATGACCTCATCCAATCCATCCAATGCTCTCAGAGCCACAGAACTGGCATCGTGGACACTGGATTACCAGGTGACTGGAACTACGATGACCACGAAACGAATCGAAAAACGACACAAAATGTGGTGATCATGACAAATTCATGTGACACAAGTACCAAAGTCTTGACTGATATCGTGGGTGGGCTCCCTTAGGTGATCATCTTCCTCTCATAGGAAGCGCGAAAGAGGGATCGGAACCACTTCCTTTTTCAGTGGTCTGGAATCAGCTGCATTCTGGCCTCGTCACCTGGTAGACTGAACGACGGGAGCTAGGGAGAGCGTAGACCTCTGCCACGGTCAGACAGATGCTGGATCCGTTCGTTTATCCAGCACCGTAGCTGAGATTTATTAGAAAAAAAATAATGATAGTGATAATAACTATTATGATTGTTATATTATTATCATTATCATCATTATATTGTTATCATTATTATTATGATCATTATTATTACAATCATTATTATTATTATTATTATTATTATTATATGTTTGTTGTTGTTGTTGTTATCATCGTCATCATGATCATTGTTATTATTACTATTATTATCATCATCATCATTGTTATTATATCATTATCAATATAATTGTCATCATGATTATTATTGTCATTGCTATTATCTTCAATCATCATCATCATCATTACTATTATTATTATTGTTGTTGTTGTTGTTGTTGTTGTTTTTTGTGTTAAGAGTTCCTATATATCTTGTATCCTTGGTTAGACACCAAGCTTTAAGCACTTTAAAAATCCACGCAATTTGCACGACGGGCTGTCTACCTTGGCAGAGCCGAATGAAGTGTTGCCTGCTAGTGTTACATTCAATCGTTTTCGGAGCCATTCAGTCTATCGGGTCATGCATTTTTTCATTCATTTTTTCGGCGCACGTTATATGCGTAGGTGTCATACATAAACAGCCAAACTGGCCTTCTCTTCTGAGAGTTAGTAACAGGATGTTATGCGTGCGTTCACGCACTTAACCTCGGTTTATAGTCTCGTTCGGACCTCGTGAAGTGGAGTCATAGCCAATGTTACCACCGAGGGAAAAAATCGTCTTGTATCGAAAGGTCCCGGCGGAGATTAGAACCCACAACCCACAGGATCACCAGGATTACGAGTGTGGCGCTCTACCAAATGAGCCGTCCCGTCTCATGGGTCTATCCTTGGCCAAACTGCATCTTTCAACGAAGTTCTGTTTAAATTTGGTGTCGGTAGTTTTTGTGGTGATCTATCTCAACAGATTATGGATCCACACTATGATAAGAGCTTGACGACGGATCTACACCAACCTTTCATGGATTTACCCTTGAACCCTCCACCAGTTCCCTACCAAGCTTCGTGACACTGGTAGAGGGGTTTCTGCATGATATTGCCAGCAGAAAGCAACGCAACAAAACAAAACATAAACAACACAA
Source organism: Conus betulinus (assembly GCA_016801955.1). NCBI lineage: Eukaryota > Metazoa > Mollusca > Gastropoda > Neogastropoda > Conidae > Conus > Conus betulinus. The sequence continues at coordinate 25,596 of JADBJO010005688.1, read as the reverse complement.
ACGAACAAACATATAGACACCCCCCCACTAAGAAAGACTAGACTGAAAAAAAAATTCTGGGCAGAGATTGACGTAACCTCTCATGCGGATGGAGAGGGAGGGGTGGGGTGGGGCGGGAGTGGGGGAGGAGTCACAATTTAGCTCCATGTCCAGCATGGGCGGTTAACTCCCCCTACCTGTCCGTGAGTGGGACAATCGGGGCAGCGTTTAGATTGGTTCTAGCGCGGGTGAACCTGCCCACGTAACGGTCCACAACCATTGAAAATAACCGAGAGAATGAACATTGGCAAGTGTTTTTTTTTTCCCCCCGTGATCCGTATGTCTAATATCCGAGTTTACTTTTCATTGCGGGTTATATCATCAGTTTGTTCAACATATTCTCCCCCCCCCCCCCCCCCCCCCCCCCCCCTCTCTTCTCCCATGAACATACATGGATTTTGTAATTATGAATTTCATCCGTTTTTCTTGGAAGTTCTGGGATAGAACTGTTTCTCTTTTCTGTCATTCTGACGCCTTTTTCTCTACCTCTCTTTCGTTACTCTTTTCTGCTCATTTCTCGCTTTTGTAGCCAATTCACATTTCACATTTTTAACATTCCTCTTTCAGTTTGTCTCAATACAACTCGTTACATGTTGGATTTTATTTTCGCAATTCTGGCCATTAGACTGTGGCAATTCAAGCATTGACGTGAACAAGAGCTGCTGATTTTGTAATTCAGTTTCACCAATTTTGGCCAACTGATTTTTCTTTTTTCTTTTTCTTTTTTTTTTTTTTGTTGTGGTATTCAACATTTTTTTGGTCTTATTATTTGCGCCGAATTCGAGAAGATAAGCGAGTGCTCTTTCTTCGTATCGTTGTCATGAATGCTGTTTATCTTGCTTGAAGAAGACCTAAGAGGTCGAAACACGTCGTGTTTTGTCTTTGTAATACGTTTGTCCCTGTTAGCTGGCGGATTAATAGTTCATTTTCTTTTTCAAAATTGTTTCTTTATGATTAAGAAAATGAGTTTTAGCGATCTCTTTGCGGAATCCAAATATAGTGACTAGCGCACTTGAATACAGCATCCTTAGAGATATCAGTATCTGAACTGAGTTTGTAAACTGCTTTATACATAGTCTAGATATTTTTTCCTGTTTCTTTTTATGGCAGGACTGAAAGCTTTTCCACACATTTTTTTTTTCTTCATTACTTTCCTTTTTGTCTTAGTCATCGGCTTTATCTTTCTCATCGTCATCAGCATCATCGTCAGCAGCAACATCATCAGTGATCGACCTCTTTCTTTCTTGTGTCTTCTGTGCCATCATCTACAACATCATCAATCTGATTGTTGTCGCTGGTCGGTCTCTTTCCTGTATCATTTACTCTTTTTATCACTATTTTCATCGGATGGATCGTTATTGGTGGCTGATCTCTACTCATTTACGTCATCCTTTCCATTGTTAAGTGCCTCATTATCAACCTCATCGCCTGTGGTTGGTTCTACTTTCTCGTATCGCTGGTATCATCCGTTTCTTTGTCATCTTTGTCAACAACATCATCATCGTCAACCGTCGATCTCTCTTCTTTCTCGTGTCGTTGGTGTCATCTGCTCCTGCGTCATCTGCGTCATCACCCCACGTCATCATTGTTGGTGGTGGATCTCTTCTTTCTGGTGTCATTGGTGTCATCTGCTCCAGTGTCATCAGCGTCATCGCTGACGTCATCATTGTTGATGGTGGATCTCTTCTTTCTTGTGTCATTGGTGTCATCTGCTCCAGTGTCATCAGCGTCATCACTGACGTCATCATTGTTGGTGGTGGATCTCTTCTTCCTTGTGTCGTTGGTATCATCTGCTCCAGTGTCATCTGCGTCATCATCCACGTCATCACTGGTGGTGATGGATCTCTTCTTTCTCGTGTCATTGGTGTCATCTGCTCCAGTGTCATCTGCGTCATCATCCACGTCATCATTGGCGGTGGTGGATCTCTTCTTTCTTGTGTCATTGGGGTCATCTGCTCCAGTGTCATCTGCGTCATGTGCTCCAGTGTCATCTGCGTCATCACCTACGTCATCATTGGTAGTCGTGGATCTCTTCTTCCTATTGTCGTTGGTCGTGGTCATCTGCTCCAGTGTCATCTGCGTCATCATCCACGTCATCATTGCTGGTGGTGGATCTCTTCTTTCTCGTGTCATTGGTGTCATCTGCTCCAGTTTCATCTGCGTCATCGCTGACGTCATCATTGCTGGTGGTGGATCTCTTCTTTCTCGTGTCATTGGTGTCATCTGCTCCAGTGTCATCAGCTTCATCTGCTCCAGTTTCATCTGCGTCATCACCCACGTCATCATTGCTGGTGGTGGATCTCTTCTTTCTCGTGTCATTGGTGTCATCTGCTCCAGTGTCATCTGCGTCATCTGCTCCAGTTTCATCTGCGTCATCACCCACGTCATCATTGCTGGTGGTGGATCTCTTCTTTCTCTCGTGTCATTGGTGTCATCTGCTCCAGTGTCATCTGCGTCATCTGCTCCAGTGTCATCTGCGTCATCACCTACGTCATCATTGGTGGTGGCGGATCTCTTCTTTCTTGTGTCGTTGGTATCATCTACTCCAGTGTCATCTGCGTCATCTGCTCCAGTGTCATCTGCGTCATCACCCACGTCATCATTGGTGGTGGTGGATCTCTTCTTTCTCGTGTCATTGGTGTCATCTGCTCCAGTGTCATCTGCGTCATCTGCTCCAGTGTCATCTGCGTCATCGCTGACGTCATCATTGTTGGTGGCGGATCTCTTCTTTCTTGTGTCGTTGGTATCATCTGCTCCAGTGTCATCTGCGTCATCTGCTCCAGTGTCATCTGCGTCATCACCTACGTCATCATTGTTGGTGGCGGATCTCTTCTTTCTTCCTTGTGTCGTTGGTATCATCTGCTCCTGTGTCATCTGCGTCATCATCCACGTCATCACTGGTGGTGATGGATCTCTTCTTTCTCGTGTCATTGGTGTCATCTGCTCCAGTTTCATCTGCGTCATCACTGACGTCATCATTGCTGGTGGTGGATCTTTTCTTTCTCGTGTCATTGGGTGTCATCTGCTCCAGTGTCATTGCTCTGCGTCATCTGCTCC
>JADBJO010005688.1:7500-12500 GCA_016801955.1 Conus betulinus | reverse complement strand
GTACACACATACCCAAACACATATATATGACCTCTCTCTCTCTCTTTCTCTCGCTCTCTCTCTCTCCGCTCGCCCTCCCCCCCCCCCCCCCCCTCCCTCTCTCTCTCTCTCTCTCTCTCTCTCTCCTCTCTCTCTCTCTCTCTCTCTCTCTCTGTGTAATTATTGTGGTGTAAACGGCACACCTGCTTGTCAATCTACCCCCAACGTTCATCACTCTTTTCATTATTTGTTTTTCTTGCTGGTTGCAGGAATATTTCACTTTGAACATGGGGTTAAGCCGACAGGCTGACACGGCCAGCCATAAATCCCCACAGCCGTCGTCTGTGCTGTGCTGTGCTGTGCTGTGCTGTGCTGTGCTGTGCTGTGCATGTCAACTGACAACAGTGCTGTTCCTCCCGAACAGGATTTCCCTCAGGCCCACAGACTTTGAGTGATGTGGAACTGTGACACTTGTCATGTTCTTGATAAGTTTTTTTTTTTTTTATTTATTTATTTATTTTTTTTGTAATGTTTTGTTCCTCTTTCTTTCGACTCTCCTGGTTCTGAGTCAGGTGGTTTTTCGTTCCTGGTCAAGTCTTGTGGTTGTAGCCTAGCCGACCACGAGGGTCCGTGACAGGGCTGTGTGGTTGAGAATGCAGCTAGCTGCGCCAGATCAGACAGATGAGCAAAACAGATTTAGTTCAGACTGACTGCACCAGAGCAGAGACTTAAATCTTGTTTGTAGCTCTCGCTGTGATAGGAAGCCACTGGCGTGCGATATGGTTGGTCTGGGGGAGAACTGAGGATTGATAAAAGCTGAGTTATTCTGAAGCTTTAAGATTTGATTCGAAAATTTGGAAAATACTTCGCTTTATGCAACGGGGTCCCTCAACAGTAACAACTGCGACGAAAACGAAGACGACAACCAAGAGCTAGAACTTTCACAGAATGAATCTTGTACAGACGCAAACTGAACGATCTCCGAACACACACACACACACACACACACACACACACACACACACACACACACACACACACACCTCTTTAAGTGGATAGTGTAATTGGAAGCGTCTTAAATGGGAAGTAAAGTCTAGCGTAGACAGACAGAATTCAGCCTAGAAAAAAAAAATGGACCGAGTCCTCATTAGAAGAAACGTTTTCACTGGGAGGTGACACTAATGAAAGCAAATGTCAGTTTATTGTTCAGTCCGTAAATGTACAGACGGAGAGTCTTTAGTTGGCGATAAATCTGTTAGAGAAAATATGTATAAATTAAGGAAAAAAAGTTGTAAATTGATGCATGGAGTCAGGTTTGGTGGCGAATGTAAAATAGAAGGGAAGTCTTGAAGAGAGATAAAAAAAATGGAAAAAAAAAAAATCTTAAAATGGGAGGAGTCCTGATTAGAAGTGTTTTTATTGGAAGAAAATCTAGTATAGATCAAATATGAACACCCTCCATCCCCCCTCTCCAAACAAACAAACAAATAAACGAAGGTACAACCAACTAATCAAACAGCAACATCAACAACACCAAAACACACACACACACACACACACACACACACACACACACACACACACACGCACGCACGCACGCACGCACGCACGCACGCGCGCGCGCGCACACACACACACACACACACACACACACACACACACACACACACACACACACACACACGCGCGCGCGCGCGCGCGCGCGCGCGCGCGCGCGTACGTCTCTAAGTGGATGGAGTCCACCATATATAGGACGCATCTTTGTTGGGAAAACTATCGACATCCTCAACACCAATACAACTTATGGAAAACTATCAACATCCTCAACACCAATACAACTAAGGGAGACTATCGACATCCTCAACACCAATACAACTAAGGGAGACTATCGACATCCTCAACACCAATACAACTAAGGGAGACTATCGACATCCTCAACACCAATACAACTAAGGGAGACTATCGACATCCTCAACACCAATACAACTAAGGGAGACTATCGACATCCTCAACACCAATACAACTAAGGGAAACTATCGACATCCTCAACACCAATACAACTAAGGGAGACTATCGACATCCTCAACACCAATACAACTAAGTCATGCTGAAAGACGTCCGATGTTCCGCTTCATTTCTTACACTCAGGTCAGAAAAAAAACAACACGCACACTCAGGTCAGAAAACAAAACAACGCAAAGCTAAACAAACAACAATATGCAAAATATGCATGAAAAAAAAAAAAAACAACGCAAAGCTAAACAAACAACAATATGCAATATATTAAAAAAAAAACAACAACAAAACAACGCAAAGCTAAACAAACAACAATATGCCAAATATACATAAAAAAACAAAAAACAACGCAAAGCTAAACAAACAACAATATGCAAAATATACATGAAAAAAAACACAACAATAAAACAACGGAAAGTTAAACAAACAACAATATGCAAAATATACTTTAAAAACGAAACAACGCAAAGCTAAACAAACAACAATACGCAAAATACACATGGAAGTATCCCACTGGCGAACAGACAGTGTAGAAGACACAGGCAGGGTCCCTTTGGGGCAGTGTTCATGACTTCACAGCCTGATGATGAGATAATGATTATGACGATGATGATCATGATGATGATGATGATGGTGGTAATGATGATGATGATGATGATGATGGTAATGGTGAAACTGAAAATAATGTTGATAAATGTAATAGTAACTGGAATGGAAATGCTTATGCAGAATTTTATATGATGATGAGCATGATGATGATGATGATGATGTTGTAAATGTGGATTTAAAAGGGACGAGTGTGCGTGTGTGTGTGTGTGTGGGGGGGGGGGGGGGGGGGGGGGAGGGAGGAGAGGAGGGAGTATCAAGGGTTTCTGCCACCACCCATCCCTCCTCAAAAACAACCGAAAAGAAAAGGACACGAAAAAGAAAACAACAACAACAACAACAAAAAGACTTTTTAACAAAGTTAGTCCTGGCATTCATTGTGTCTTCCGGAATGACATTTTGGTGAGATTATCAGGGGCACCATCTTAGCGCAGGTTGCAGTTCTGTCCCTGAGCAGTTCGCTAAGAACGTTGGGGAAAATATGATATATTTGCTAAACCCCCCTGCCCCCCTACACACACACACACACACACACACACACACACACACCTTCTCCTCCTCTCACCACAACCATTTCCTACCCTCTAGTTTTCACGAAACTCCTGAAATTCCATTCCATTAGTTAGAGCGTGGAGACATTGTTTGAAACCCGTCCCCATCAAATGATGTGATGCACACCTGCGAAACGCGCCCACCCAAGCCTCTCACCCCTTTCTCCGCCGTCTTCCCCACATCATGAATATACACTATCTGCTTACATTACTAGACCACAATTTGCAGGTGTTACCCATCAATGAATAATGACATCAGAAAAGAAGATGAATGGGGTGGGGGTTGGTTGGGGGGTAGCGACAGAGCAGGAGATGGAAAAAGGGAGATGGGGGGGGGGGGGGGGGGGGAATCGTGGACGAGAAATGACATATGTCTGACGTAGCCATGAACTTCTCGCAGCGCGTAAACGCACTATTAACCCACAATAATGAGTCTGCATTGATCACGTAGCTGCTATAAAGCTATCTGTGATGTTTTTTCTCTCTGTTTCAGCCCGGTCCGTTCTGTAGAATGGCTCAGCAGAAATATGGGCCGCTGTTTGAGGAATACGTAGAAATGGAAAAAAAAACATGTTGCCATGTGACAATATTCGGGAGTAGTAGGAAGAAAGCTTAACGAAATGAGTTATGGACAGAAAGGATGATATCCTTTGTATATCATAGCATGAGTCATGTGTATTCGTTCTTGGCTAAACAATCATCTCCATGATCCGTTACACGCAGGCAAAGTAGGCAAGACGAAGAAGAAAAGAGGGCGTGGCAATCATATTGGAGAACTTTATCCAACTTTGGCTTGTATTTGTCAGAAAAAAAAAGGGGAATAAATCACAATGCCGCGAACGAAAGAAACAAACAAGGTACACGACAAACACGACGTGTTTCGACCTCTGTGGTCTTCCTCAGGCAAATCAAACAACATTAAAGACAATGAAAACGAAGAATGAACAATCACGTAGCTCCTAAAACGGGGCACAAAATTCCACACACACGTTTCTTTGAAGTTTGTAACTTCCTCCTGCAGTCACGTCATTTTCAAATTTGTATTTGTATAGCTCTAATCAGCGAGTTATGTCCATAAACCGGGCTGAAAATGCTTCGGAGTCACAGTCTGTCAGAGAAAAGAATAGAGGAACCATAGCTCTGAAAGTGATAAGCTAAGGTTTTGCAGTTTCAAAACGGAGTGAGTGAGGGCGGAAAATGAAGCAAAAATTACAGAGGTTAGTCACCGCCAAGGACATAGCCAAACAAAGTACAGGGCAACAAGTCTTGTCCTATACTTTGTCTATGTCCTTGGTGGTAACTAACCCCCTCGCTTTCTAAATTTTGCTAAGATTTTGCAGTCATTATAAATGATTATTACAACTGCAGTCTTGCGCCGATTTTAGGGTTAATACGTGCAACTGATATTCGTTGGTAGGTTTTAGAATGGGCATATACCAGATGTCCAGGTTCATTATACACAATACAAAGTGGTCATTCAGATAGTTAGATCGACTGTCCAGTGTGTCATGTGTTGTTGAGAATGAAATCCGTTTTCCAATTTATTGTCCTACCAGTGATGGATGGAGAAAACAACTTTTTTTTTTTTTTTTTTTTGGGGGGGGGGGGGGGGGGGGGGGGGGGGCTTCAACAGACTAGCTCTGGTACCGTTTGTGTGATCTCAAAGCAGTACTGTCTAGAACTCTTTCGTTTCAACGTGAGGCGACTGCGGGTAGTGATCAAAACAATCTTTAAAGAAAAAATGACTGTAGGCCAACCGCAGAACAGAACGGACAAACAAATCACAAGGCAAAACATAAACGCGTTCCAACCGATTTGGTCTGTTTGTTTTCTTTGCTTGCTTGCTTG
>JADBJO010005687.1:145000-154679 GCA_016801955.1 Conus betulinus | reverse complement strand
AAAACAGGGGTAAACGAATAGATAAACAGACAAACAAATTAATGAATTAGCACGATTAGATAGACAGGGCAGAAAGACATATATACAGATAGAAGTTAGAACGATAGATAGATAGATAGAAAGATAGATAGGATAGATAGATAGATAGATAAGTATGTAAGCAAGGAAGGGATGTATGAATGGATGGATGATCTAAATAGATGACTGAAAAATAAAGTAAGGAAATGAAAATAAATAAACAATGCAGTTGGCCATGATTTTGGACAGTTACATGTAGAGGACGGACCGCACGCTCTGGACATCAGGTGTGCAAGACAACAATTACGCAACTGGCAAAGGATATAGTGAATAACATACAACATGGGTAAAAAGAATAGATAAAAGAGCAAACAAATCCTTGCAATTAGCCACGAGAGATAGACAGCCAGAAAGGCAAATGAGAAAGATAGATAGATAGATAGATAGGACATTAGATAGAATAGATAGATAGATAGATAGATAGGATAGGATTGATTGAATGATGATTGATTGATGAGGATTGATAGACAGGACAGACACAGACAGACAGACAGACCGATAGATAGATAGATAGATAGATAGATAGATAGATAGATAGATAGAGAGATAGATAGATAGATAGATAGCGAGACAGATAGATAGATAGATAGATAGGTAAGCAATGATGGATATATGAAGGAATGAATGAATACAAATGATGACTGAAAAAAGTAAGCAAAATAATAAATAAACAAAATAAGTCAATACATAAATATGTAAATAATTACGTAAATAAATGAATAAAAATGGAGAGAAGAAACAAATAATACCATTTCTTTTTCACGACCCACTATATCCTCTTAGGAATGTAAGAGAAATAAAACGATCCATTTTACATCAAATATTCACGAAACAAGACTGTGTTCCGTTTAAGCAGTATTACATCTACAGTGCTACGTTACTGATATCATCTGTCTCAAAGATTCCGAATACCCGTTCCTAGATAATCACATTTGATACATCCTACTGGCATAGCCCACCCGAATCACTAGGCTTTGGACATCATCAACTCGGACACAGCGAAATTCTTTTAGTTTGGAGAGGACGATCAAAATCAAGGGGACTCCTATCGGGAGGATAATGCAAAGGGCAACTACACATCCGGTCGGTTGTATGGTGTGCTTGGCTGGCTCAGTGATTATGACTGAATGTGCAGACCGAAGGTGCATGTTCGCATCCCACTGTCATTCAATTAAAGTTTGGCTGTCTAGTTGATCATCTGACATGCTATCGCTCAGGAAGGAAGTTTAGTGTAGCGCTGGGTAGGCTGTGGTGCACTTGTTCTCCTGAGTGCTTTTCCTCAACAGTCGTGTCACGTTTGGAGACTGTGGACGTCACAGTTGGATGGAACTAAATTATCTGTGTTGGAATGGTCTATTTGAAGGGTTTACAGCGTCTAGTTTGGGCGTTCTTTACCTCTTTGCTCTGTCTTTATGTTTTCAAAGTATGATGAGAGAAAAAAAGAAGCTCAAACTAATACAATCCCCCATAGTCTCCACATTGGATCGGGAGCAGCACGTCAATTGCCTTGGGGGACATCTAACTTTCAGGTAGAAAGTGCTGAAGGGATGGAGATTGAAGAGAAAAAGTCTTCCAAATATGTATAGTAGATTTGCTTTTCTTGGAGATTGTCCACCAAAATGTGGCTGCAGACAGCATTGATTTGCTGAGTCCTCCCAGGACAATTCACAGCAACTTTTCACATCACCCAACAGCTAAGTTATAGAGAAGCAGTAGCTCAATCGGCGCAAAGGGGATGTCACTGGACCGAAGCCGCTAGCATTTGTTCTGCAACAATGTTCGTGCATTATGCCACCACTTAATCATTTTAGCCTACTAGTTAACCAGCTCTCGGCTTTCCCTTTGACAGCACAACATTGTCCGTTTCACTTCTTTTTCCTTGACCTTTGTGGAGCTGTCATTTTCTTTTATACATAAGAAGGTTAGTAAGTCATGTGAGCAAAAAGCAACCTTTACCAGCAAACCACCTGAGCAATACACACTAGACAATTGAGGCAACGGGGTCATCAATGCACTTGTAGAGAGTTTGGCCTCTTCCAAGTACTTCCTTTGCTTTTGGCGAAATGATCATTGCCTCCGAAGAAATCGTGTGTACTTCAGAGCTATCCGATCTTATCCGGGATTGTCAGACACATGTTCTTTGGCTTTGTTGGAAGAAATGCTGGAAAGTCATGTTTGTTTAAACTATAGTTCGTCATAAACTGCTCAGTTCTGATCATTGCACTGGGACTATGTCTTTTATGTGACTCACGTTCATTGGGCTTGCATGAACCAGACTGGCTGCCAAGATGCCAAACCCAGAGTATGTCGGAAAGAAAAGGAAATAAAGCCGTGTAATACCTTGCGGGTACAAAATCACACACACACACACACACACACACACACACACACAAACACACACACACACACACACGCACGCACGCACACGCGCACACACACCGACACAGGAGGAGAGAGAGAAGAGATAGAGAGAGAGAGAGAGAGAGTTTCCCATTATACTAGACACTTCCTATATGGTGCCTTTAAATACTGACATCTGACAACCACGGTTTTTTTTTCTGAAACAGCTACATTTTCCATGGAGAGAAAGCATAAGCGCATGTTTTCCAAGTGAAAGTGGCGCGATAAGTTCCCCTCTATTTGAAACTGTACGTTAAAACTTGTGTTAAAACGAAAGGCAGAAATCTGAAACAGAGCTTATGGTAACAATTGACGGGATACAAAAATACACACACACACACAGGTTATAATTGTCATGGTAAAATCCATGATTAAAGCACTGGCTTCTAATTGATACTAATTTGAAGCAGGACACACAAAGTAGAGAATGTGATAAAACCTAGACCAAGATTCCTCAGTTTTGAAAGAGCTGGAATGGAGAAGACATCAAATTCGTTCCAGTGAAAATGCGTGCTTTAAAACCCATTCTTACATTTCAGTAAGATTATTATTATCATTATTCTGGGTATTTATATATCGCCTATCCTCGGTCGCAGACCAAGCTGTAAGCGCTTTACAAATAAACACACTACCTCACTCACTCAATGGGCTGCCTATCCAGGTAAGGCTGGCTGAAGAGCAGCCTACTGGCGCTCATTCAGTCGTTTCCCGTGCCATTCAAATATCAGTCACTCATTTTCGTTTATCTCATTATTCCTCCAGTTTCTCACATAAGAAGCATGCGATGTTTATGCATGTCCTCTATTTCCACCGGTACACGATGGCACACAATAACAGTAAGTGACAATTTTTGTGGCTTGTTAAGAAATACCAGGCGGTTATCTTCAATCTGCATCAATTTTGCCAGGGAAGCACGGAATCCCCCTGCTCTTTTCGATTTTCAACTGCCGTGGGTTTCTTTAACGTGTGCAGGGGGCCAGGAAGGCACACGGGTCTGACTCGCTTATAGTCCCCATCCGATGGACTTGACGTTCAGTTCGATTTGACATTCAAACTGGGAAAGAAAGGGCGAGAAAGGCAGGGCTCGAACCCATGCACTTCTCACACGTTGGATTAACAGGTGAAAGTCATAGCCACTCTGCCACTTTTCTTACTAAAAAAGGAGACGTGAGAAAGAAATAGTTCACCAGTGAGCGTTCCCTCAGTTTTACTGTTCCTGGAAAGTGAAGGTCATCAGGAGATGCACATGACAGCTGTTCCCACCCGGTAAAGACTGCATCGGGCTTACTGCTTGAGCCTGTCTCTATTTCCCAATTCGTTTCTCCTCTCGTGCCGTCTTTTTACTCAACAATGCCCACAACGTTTTCCCTGTATCGAGACCCCATGCTGTAATATATGAAGATATTGAAAGAGGAATTCACGAAGCTGCAGCTTTTTGATACCCACAGTGTGGTGAAGTAGAAATTGTGATATCGTCCTCCGGCGGTCATTCCGGGCAAAAACAGATAAGAAACGCGGAAAATACAGACAGGAGAAATGCAGGTGATCAAGAACACAGAGTTACCAATCAACATTTTGGTGAGAGCCACTTCTCGAAAAGAGAACGATGACGATGTTTCCATACGCCACGTCACAATCTGACGAAGTTTCACAATGGTGATTATCGTGGATGTTATCACCACTATCATCAACACTCCTGGCAAACCAGCTCCGAATATGCCACCATCCAGAACGTCTATTAATTGCTTGTGATTCCTGTACAACCCACCGCCTGTCATCATCATCATCACTTCATCGGTTACGGGATCATACGCACACTGAACCCAGTATTTATAGGACAAAATGAAAAACAAACTGAACACTCTCAGAAACAGAGACACAATGATGGCAGCCATGGTTCTGGTGCTGAGCAGAGTCTGGTACTTCAGGGGTCTGAGGACACAGTAACATCTCTCACAGGCGATGATGGCAGACAGAGCGTAGGAAATGAACCCAGAACCCAGAATGAAAAGGAGATTGTTGTTGGCCATGAACTCGTTCACAGGAGCCGTCACCACTTGCCCACTCAGATGCAGATAAATATTCTCAGCGTACTGAAACAGACACGAGGTTAAGAAGACTTCATCAGACACAGCCAACATGAACAGACAGAGGTTGACACGATCCTGAAGACCCTGTTTGTAGAACACCGCCATGTTGATGACGTTGGCTGGTCCACCAATCAGATAGAGGAATCCCAGAGTAAGATCTCTGACCTCACTGGCAACCTGTTCCACTTTTTGACTGGCAAAGTCATCAGGATGTCCCCAGGGTAAATGTTGTGTTTCGTTAAACCTGAGCGGGACACATTCTATGGCCAGTGATGAGTTCTGGACTAAGTACTGTGTTGGCATCGTGTCCTGAGGTGCTGTATTCTTGTCCATACTCATGGGGCCAAGAACTGTCACTCCACCATGTTCAAGTAGGATATATATCGATATCGTTCGTTTAGCTGTTGCTGATGCCAAAGAACTGATATCAGCAGCGTGCGAAATTGTAGGTATGCAGCAAATATTTGAATCTTTAAGGATAGGGGATATATCATACAACAGATAAAACAGTGCATGCATCACATCCAACAATAATTAGAACCGAAAATATCTCTGAGAGAGAGAGAGAGAGAGAGAGAGAGAGAGAGAGAGAGAGAGAGAGAGAGAGAGAGAGAGAGAGAGAGAATTATCAAACTGAATCCTAGAGCGGCTAGAATTTTAAAAAATATGTGTATAGGAAATATTAACAGTGGTGGGTTTTAAAAAAATGCCATGCGAATACAGATAACACATGGAAACGTACCACACAAATTCTATGCTGTCACTTTCATCTGAATCGTTATTTTCGGTCGACAAATAAAAACAGTAGCTGTATGAATGATAAAGTGGAATATAGTTTAAAGATGAGTGACTGTAAAAAATTATGAATGAAGGTTTATTGCCCACGTGACAGATCCGCGCTAAACAGAAAGGGGGGGGGGGGAAGCAAACATAATCTTTTCACTGTGAGTGCATAGTGGTTCTTTAGAGGCGAGTCCAGCGAGCCATGGCTGTTTCGTATACACGGAGAGCTCATCAGCCTTCATACGGATTAACAGATGAGGGAGAAGCACCACCACATAGGCTAAAAGTCAATACCCCCAAATCAGGATGTGTGACGAAAAGACAGACATCATTGCTCTACAAATAGGAAACGCAGAAAAAGAGTCTTAAAGCCTTAAAGTTGTTCGTCCTTCGATTTGGAAAAATGACCATGACTCAGATGGACGATTGCTCAGTGTGGGCCTGCAGATGGCTAGTGAGGCCGATCTGGGCCCGGAAGGAACGCCCACAAGTGGGACACATGTGGGTGGATGCTGAAGTGGAGGTGGAGGTAGCTCTGGCCTTGCGCGCGGCTCGCTTTCTCTCAGCTTCTGCTGTGTGTCTCTTCTCTGCTGCTTCGCCAGGCTGGGCGGTCCAGGGCAAGCAATTCCCAGGTGTTGAGGTTGATGTCCAGGCCTTTGACAGACACTTTGAGGCAGTCCTTGAAACGTTTCTTCTGCCCCCCCCCCCCCCCCCCAAACTTTGCGTTTGTCCTGACTCAGTTCTCCGTACAGCAGTTGTTTTGGCAGTCGACTATCTGGCATTCTGACGGTGCGGCCAGCCCATTTGGCTCGGGATTTTTGAAGGAGAGTGTAGATGCTGAGGATGCTGGATCTGTCCAAGACCTCAGTGTCTGGGACTTTTTCCTGCCACTTGATGTGTAGGAGTCTGCAGAGACTGCTGAGGTTAAAATGGTTGAGCTGTTTGGCGTGTCTGCTGTAGACAGTCCAGGTCTCACTGGCATAGAGGAGAGTGGTTAGTATCGCTGTATGGTAGACCTTCAGCTTGGTGGTAAAGCTTAGTCCTCTCCACTTCCAAACATTTTTATGGAGTCTTCCAAACACAGAGCTGGCTTTGGCAGTCCTGTTTTCCTGACCTCTGCGTCAATGTTCACAGCTCGTGAGAGTGTGCTGCCCAGATAGGTGAAGTTGTCAACTGCCTGTAAGTTCTGCCCCTTCACCATGATGTGTTGTTCCTGGTAGGGTTTACCTAGCACAGGCTGATACATCACTTCGGACATTTTTGGTGCTGAGTGTGAGACCGAAGTTGTCGCAGGCTCGTGACAGGCAGTCCATTTTGTGCTGCATCATCTACTCTGTGCTGGCAATGAGGGCGCAGTCATCAGCAAACAAGAGGTCCCTGATGATGGTCTCTTCAGCTTTGTAACAGTCTGCAGTCGCCTGAGGTTGAACACCCCCACCGTCAGTTCTGTATCTGACGTGTATACCACCCTGGCAGTCATGGAAGGCATCAGTCAGCATGGCGGAGAAGGCCATGCTGAAGAGTGTAGGGGCAAGAACGCAGCCTTGCTTTACGCCGTCGTCACTGGAAAGGCTTCTGACTCAACTCCATCATCCAGTACTTTCACCATCATGCCGTCGTGGAACTGTCGGATGATCGTAATGAACCTGCTGGGACAGCCACATTTTTCCATGATCTTCCACAAGCCATCTCTGCTGAAGGCCTTGGTCAGATGGACAAAGGTCACAAACAGATCGCTCTGCTGCTCTTGGCATTTCTCCTGGAGCTGTTGTGCTGCAAATATCATGTCTGCAGTTCCACGTTCTGCACGAAAGCCACACTGGCTTTTTGGGAGGAGACCCTGCTCAAGGTGTAGTAGAAGGCGGGGATCAGATCTTACCAGCTATGGACAAGAGAGAGATGCCTCGGTGATTGTCGCAGGGACTGGCGGTTGCCTTTTCTCTTGTAGATGTGGAGAATGTTGGCATCTTTCAACTCTTCATTCCACGTAGACTGGAAGAGCTGTGACAGCTTCTGTGTCAAGGCTGGGCCTCCTGATTTGTAAACTTCGGCAGGTATTGTATCAGATCCTAGCACTTTGCCACAGGAAAAGTTGTTTGATTGCCATTCTGACTTTTTCTTCTGTGAGGGGAGGGGGGGGGGGGGGTGTCAAGGTCTTGCCTGATCTCCACTTGAGGTAGGCGTGCAATGGCCTCGTCGTTGATTGAGGCAGGGCGGTTGAGAACCTGGTTAAAGTGTTCAGCCCATCTCTCCAGAATCTGCTTCTTTTCTGTCAGCAGCTGGGTCCCATCTGCATTGAGGAGTGGGGAGGAGCTGGACGACTGGTGTCCATACACAGCCTTCAGAGCATCATAGAAACTCTTGGCGTCATGACTGTCTGCGTAGCCCTGGATTTCATCGGCCTTTTAGCTGAACCAGGCATCCTGCATTACGCGAAGCCTCTTCTGTACTTTTTTGTTTTGCGCTTAGCTTGTGATGTGGGGTCATTCTGGTGCGCTCTGAACAGCTGGTGTTTCTCTGACAGCAGTGCCTGCACTTCTGCATCATTCTCATCAAGCCAGTCTTGGTTCCTACAGGTTGTTGGTCCGAGGTGTTCGAGGCCAGTAGAGTGGACTACATCTGTGGAGGCCTCACACTGCTTTTAAATGCTGCTGTGATCATCCTCCTGTGTCGTGGGCAGCCTGCCATCCAGGTCATTGGAGAAATCTGCAACTTTACTATCCTTGAGCTTGGGGACGTTGAGCCTCTTTGCAGTCTTCTGACCTTGGGGTCTTCGCATGGGCAGGATGCGGAGTTTAAACTTTGACACGACGAGGCGATGATCAGTCCAGCAGTCGGCACCTGGCCTTCGTCACTCACGTTTCACGTCTCACGTCTCGCGCATCGCTCTTCCTGGTGATGACATAATCAATCACATGCCAATGCTTGGAGCGTAGGTGCATCCATGATGTCTTGTTGCGGGTAGGGAGGCGGAACAGATTGTTGGTGATGACAAGGTCATAAGTAGCGTACATCTTGAGAAGCAGGAGGCCATTGCTGTTGCAGTTGCCAGTACCGTGTCTCCCGATAATCCCTTCCCAGGTCCGTGATCAGTCCCTACTCTGGCGTTGAAGTCCCTGGGTACGATTAGCTTCTCAGACGGTGGGACTGCTGCGATGAGAGTGTCTAGTTCTTCGTAGAACTGTCCTTGATGTCATCTGGGATGGTCATTGTTGGGGCATACGCGCTCATTAGTGTTGCACTCTTTTGTTTCCAGGTGAAAGCTGGAGAGTCATTAGGCGATCGTTGATGCCCTCCGGGAGCTTGACAAGTTTCCGGGGTGAGATGGGATCTGGTGGCAAATCCCACGCCTGCCTCTCGCAGTCAGTGCTGCTGCGTCCGCTCCAGAAGAATGTGTATCCTCCACCACATTCTGGGAGTTGGCCTTTGTCCGCTAGGCGTGTTTCGTCAAGTGCTGCTATGTCAACGTTGTAGCGAGCAAGTTCTTTGGAAACTAGTGCAGTTCTTCGCTCTGGTCTGTCTGCCTTGGCGTTGTCCAGTAGAGTTCGCACGTTCCACGTGCTGAGGCTGAGCACCTTTGGTTTTTCTTCGTAGTAGTTCGACCGCGCTGGGGGGACACCCTGCCAGCCGCGGTTTTCTGGCCAGGGTAAGGTGAAGCAGGCAATGTTTAGGGCACTTTTTCTAGCCCCTTCCTCTTGATATGGAGGTGAGCAGTGCTATTCTAAAACGGGCTGCTCAGACATCCACTTCTGCTTCGTCCCAGTAGAGAGCGACCACATGCCCTGGGCCATCTGTGTGCAGATTCGTGACTGACAGCTCCCAGTGTGTCCACACTTGCTGCCTTCGCCACTTGCCCCATCGCCACAGGACTTGAGGTTGCGCTGTGGGGTTTGAAGTCATGACTTGCGCTTGACTTGAATTATGGCGAGGGAGAGTTGCTCGTCGTCAGCCTCACTCTTCTCTCCCCAGTCCACCTGTGTCCAGTGGCAAGACGAAGTCAGATGGCTGGGGATAGCTTGGAGTGCAGTGGATGACCACGGCGTCTTTTGTGTCTTGACACGCCCTGTGCGCTCCACAACGCGTTTCTGGAAATCGCCTTTCTGCCTATTGAACCACTGTGGTTTCTTCCACGTCGTCCGCCGAATTCAGCTTCGCATACAGGGTAGACAAGCCCTAGAATTGAGGGTCGGTGACCCATCAAATTACCAGCTATGCGGTATGCTCGCAAGATAGTAGAGACTGTGGGGCTGGGAACGTCCAGCTTCCCGCACAAGTCCAAAGGACTTGCCCACTGCCCACTGCCCATGGAATCCCTACAACTATCATGG
>JADBJO010005687.1:115000-132500 GCA_016801955.1 Conus betulinus | reverse complement strand
GAGCTTCCTCTCCACTGATGTTTGCTCCGTCCATCTCTGTTGTCTCAGAGCTTCGTGCAACGGGCAAACCTGCAGTAGATGTGCTGTTGTCATACTGCCGGTCTGGCATGGGCACTGGTCTGACTGACCGATCCTGAACTTGGTCAAGAGATGACAGTTCAGGCGGTTGTAGCATTCCCACCTACCTTGAGACACCACTGACCTCTCAGTGACTTTCAACACTATCATGTCTCTGCTGAAGCACTGGCCTTCCCACTTCCTTAACTGCTATCGTTTTTCTTTTCTTTTCTTTTCTTTTCTTTTTTATTATTTCATTTTTCTTTCTTTCGTTCTTTCCTTTTTTGTCTGTCTGTATTTTCTTTCATTTATTCTTTCTTTCTTCCTTTCTTTACTTCTTCTTTCTGTCTTTATTTCTTTTTTTCTGTCTGCCTGTCTGTCTGCGTGTTTGTTGGTTTTTTGTGTTTGTTTGTTTGTTTTGTTTTTTTTTAATTAGCACGTCACAGATATTCTCACGATGGGGCAGAAGGAGAACGTATAGTATGACATGATGTTGACGGTTTTTTTTTCGTTCGCCTGTAATTCTCAAATGAAATTACAACCTCACAACTATTCATTTCAATCATGAAAAACACTCAAACCTGCTCTAAGTACACCATTGCTTAATTACTCCTCTCACAAAAGTGCTTGGAGCCTATAACCTCTCTCGTGTTTGTGTTTCAACAAGTTACCCAGCCCATGACATGGTAAATGTAGATCAGGGACTGGCGTGTCCCCCCCCCCCCCCTCCCCCCCCCCCCCCCCCCCCCAATACACCACACCCACACAAAAACACAAAAAACACTTAACACACACTCGAACCCATTCAATGAATAAACAATGATACTTCTTGAGTAATATAATGAATCACAAAGAAAAGTGTACAGTATGACACCTTCAGCATGACAAATGGGATGCTGGGTATCTTACATCTTTCTTTCTTTTTCTTTTCTTCTTCTTTCTGTCTGTCTTTCTTTCTTTTTTTCTGTCTGCCTGTCTGTCTGCGGGTTTTTTTCTTTTTCTTTCTTTCTTTCTTTCTTTCTTTCTTTCTTTCTTTCCTTACTTTTTCATCTATCTTTCATTCTTTTTTTGTTTGTTTGTTTGTGTGTTTGTTTTTTTGCTTTGATTCTTTTTTATTGCTTCCTTTGTTGTTGTCCACTAGTGTTCGTTATGCCGATGCCATTGTGTAGTGGCCACTGGATGTGACACGACAGAACCTCCACGGGAGCGTTACCATGGGTACCATGGTAGATACAGCCCGTATTTTATTCGTTGTCCTCTTTAAATGGTCGACAAGCCGATTTTTTTTTTTGCATTTTTTTTCTCGATCGAAAAAAAAAAGACTTAAAATGCCCTGATGAAGTGTCACTGGCGAGGCACAGGGGGGATTGACCACAGCTGCTGTCCAGCCAACTCACCACAGTGGTTCATTAAAGCAGAATTTCTACATTCACGACGCAGGAGCAGAAGGAAGAAGATACACCCAAAGGTATAAGTGGGACCCAGAGAAGAACTGTCCTCAACTGTCGAACAAACCAGCTGGGAACAACCCTGCACCACCCTAGGAACCCTGCGCTGGGTTCACATAGGGTGCAGACACGCACAGGGCATTCCGTTTACCAATGAATGCATTTTTTTATATATATATATATATATATATAAATAATTAAGCTGAAAGGACGCCAGATCTAAATCATTAAAGAAATTAAAGTGATGGTGACTTAAATCCAGCAGTCTTTATATTGATCACAATGGCTCTAACGCATTGCATGCTATTTCCCTTCAACTTTGAGAAGAAGAAGAAGAAGAAGAAGAAGAAGAAGAAGAAGAAGAAGAAGAAGAAGAAGAAGAAGAAGAGTACCGTACAAGACCAGCAGTTCGCCTTTTTTGTCACTCGTCCACATATCATACCACATGTACACGTTTTGACACACAGTGTTGCCTTGCAACACCATGAAAGCGGTATAGTCCCCCATTCCAGCCCGTTCTTCAGAGAATCTCCACCTTCTCCCACTTCCAGAGAAACAGCCAGTAGAGTCACTTACGCTGGCTGCACATAAAAGCACTAGTGAAAAAAAAAAAGAAGAAAAGAAAATCCCAACAGGGGCGATGACTGGCTGATACCAGCCACAAATTTACATACTGTGGGAAAGTCAATTTCATCAGCAAGGATTCAGCACTGGCACAGGGGATTAGAAAATAAGATCAGCTGGGAAAATTCGTAAATCATCATAGATAACAAACCAGGTCAGTTTCAGTTTCACTTCCACCATGGGTGTGTCACTGCGTGCGGACTAGTCCATATACGCTGCACCGCATCTGCTAAGTTTTGAGACCACGCTGCGCACGATTCAAAGTTCATGGGTAATTTAATTAATGACTCAGATGGGAAAATTTAAGAAGAGGGTCTCATGGCTACGACTTAATTGATGTCTGAACTACGCATTATCCCAACGCGCTGGTCAGCGGAGTACTTGCTGCTTACAAAAGAGAGCAAAGGTACGGATGGATCGTCGGCTGCACGAACCATGTCGACGAGTGTCGCTTTTTTCCGTCGTTTCGTTGCTGTTCTCTCTCAGTTCTCACAACTGCTTCTTGTGGAAACTATGATCCATACATTCTGTTCGTTTCCATTTACTCAGACCTTTTTGATTTGTAATTATTGTTGGTTCTTTTTTGCTATTGCCCCTCAAGCTGACATTTTATTGATCGATTTATGGATGGATTGATTGCTGTGCACTGATGTTTTACTGGTGGTGTTACTACATCACTATGAGACGTCTCCAAATTACTGTGTATTGACATTTACTTCTGTAAGAGACGTCTCCAAATTATTGTGCACTGATCTACACTTGAATTGCTAGCATACCAGTAACAGACGTCTATAGATTACTGTGCACGGATCTCCTGCAATGTTTGTTTTCTGTAAATACGCAATATCACTTGTTGGTGTTCCCCTGCTGCTGTACAGACCACTGTCCTCTTTAATTCCTTCCATAGAACATTCCTTCAAAAACGTTTTTCCTTCTGTTCTTCTACTGTCAGGTTCGCAGGTTAAAACTTATTATGGCACCAGCTATTGTGGTGTAGTGGTTAGCGTCACCGACTCCTCGCTGGGAAATCGTGGGTTCGATTCCCATCCGAGCCATATGGGATTTTTCTTTCTTTCCCGACCGGCTCCTGCCCAGAGGTGAATCTGCAACGTGCTCAGCTGGGAGAGACTGGAGCCACACAGTTGAGTTTCATCCACTTGATGGGGGCATCTCTGAGAGTGTCGCTCAAGTTTCCTGACCAACACTTCAGATGTCTATATTCTTCGGACCTGGTTGACTCTGGGATATATTATGAAAAGTAAGCATATGACACAGCCTCGTCATGTGGTCGCAGACTGAATGGAAATCGGTAGCATCATCTGCATCATCTTCATTCGCATCAATCAGCAAAAAAAAAAAAAAATAAAAACACTGTGGGCCTTCATTCATGCCCTGCTGTCACGGTGATCTCAGTTTTGATGTCATATCCCCATCTATGGACTTGGTTTGATTCCGTCGTGAGTCAATGGTATCATTAAGCTCATTGGGGTGGACCTGGTGGCGCCCTCCGAAGAGAGAGCTCACTCACGCTGCCTCCGTGACTATGCAATTATTGTCATCAATGTGGGGCTTAGTAGATGGTGTCCTGCGCGACTTGGATCAGAACAGGCGCTACTGATCACTACCGAAGCGACTCAGCAGTGCAGAGTCTCCTCCAGTGGGTTGCCTCTTGACGACTTTGACAGTGACTGCTCCCCGTGGATTTCAGCTAACGAGGCTGCAGCGGGGGCAGAACAGGCTGTGGCTGTGGACAGGAGGTCGGATTGAGCAGTGTGGGTACAGAGCCACTGAGATGACATAAAACATAGGACAAAAAACAACAAAAACCTTCACATTATATCCTAATCACAAATAACTTCAAAAAATTTATATCGTCCTGACATCTAAACGCTTTGTGGTTTTCCTAAAAGGCTTGTGGTCTTCCAATCACCTCAGTTCTTTAGTACTGATTCTTCTGCAGCGATATCCAATGTTGAAACTGTCAGCAATAATGTGCTCAAGGCAGTGACCTCACAATCCTGATGCCAGTTTGAAATGACGGCAGCGATCCCTTCTAGGCTCCTCTTTGGTTCATCACTGCATGGCTGCCCCTGTGGCTCTCTGTCTGCTTTCTGCCGTATATGTGGTGCCTTTGACATGGGCTGGAAGAACCTGTAAACCTAAAAGAAGACTGTATGCATTAATGGAGAATATAAAAAAGGACTTGGAATATACTACTACTGTAGCGACTTCATCAGAGCTCTTTGAACTAACTTCATTCCAGCTCCTTGAAATGTGAGTGATTTTCTTGTCTTGTAACTGGGGCGCAAGAGTTCCTTTCGTTGTTGTTGTTGTTGCTGGTGGTGGTGGTGGTGATGATGGTGGTGGTGGTGGTGTTTTGTTTTGTTTGGGGTTTTGTGTGTGTGTGTGTGTGTGTGTGTGTGTGTGTGTGTGTGTGTGTGTGTGTGTGTGTGTGTGTGTGTGTGTGTGTGTAACCATTTGTTTTTGCATGTCGATCTTTCTCTGAGACACATGAAAACTCAGAAACCAAGCTCAAGTTTGTATCTGCTTATAGAGTTGTGTGCAACAAATCATTGCAACTCCAATTTGGTGACCTGGTGGGACGACCTTTCACACTGCACACTGACCACAAGCCATTAGCGCAGAGTCCAAATGATCGTTCTCCTGGACAGACTAAACACCTCTCCTACAACACACATGCTCAGAATCCAAACTCAGCCCTGTCTCTGTGCAAGAAATCATAGCAACTCCATACTTGGAACAAAACTCAGTCGCCCCATTCTTACCATACCTTCCAACTCAGTGGGGATGAGGGCAAAGAGACCTAGGGAGGAAAACATATGCACGCATGAGTGCACGATGCAGTTGGTCATGATTTTGGACAGTTACATATAGATGACGGACCGCAAGCTCTGAAATCAGGGTGTGCAAGACAAATATGCAACTGGCAAAGGTATAAGTGAATAACATAAAACATGGGTAAACGAATAGATAAACAGACAAACAAATACATGAATTAGCACGATAGATAGACAGGCAGAAAGACAGATAGACAGATAGATAGTTAGAACGATAGATAGATAGATAGATAGATAGATAGATAGATAGATAGATAGATAGATATGTAAGCAATGAATGGATGTATGAATGGATGAATGAATAAATAGATGACTGAAAATAAGTAAGGAAATAAATAAATAAACACAATGCAGTTGGTCATGATTTTGGACAGTTACATGTAGATGACGGACCGCAAGCTCTGAAATCAGGGTGTGCAAGACAAATACGCAACTGGCAAAGGTATAAGTGAATAACATAAAACATGGGTAAACGAATAGATAAACAGACAAACAAATACTTGAATTAGCACGATAGATAGACAGGCAGAAAGGCAAATAGACAGATAGATAGATATAGATAGATAGACAGATAGATAGATAGATAGATAGATAGATAGATAGATTGATTGATTGATTGATTGATTGATTGATTGATTGATAGACAGACAGACAGACAGACAGACAGACAGACAGACAGATAGATAGATAGATAGATAGATAGATAGATAGATAGATAGATAGATAGATAGATAGATAGATAGATAGATAGACAGATAGATAGATAGATAGATATGTAAGCAATGAATGGATATATGAATGAATGAATGAATAAATAGATGACTGAAAATAAGTAAGCAAATAAATAAATAAACAAATAGTCAATACATAAATATGTAAATAATTACGTAAATAAATGAATAAAAATGGAGAGAAACAAATAATACCATTTTCTTTTTCACGACCCACTATGATCCTCTTAGGAATGTAAGAGAAATAAAACGATCCATTTTACATCAAATATTCACGAAACAAGACTGTTTCCGTTTAAGCAGTATTACATCTACAGTGCTACGTTACTGATATCCATCTGTCTCAAAGATTCCGAATACCCGTTCCTAGATAATCACATTTGATACATCCTACTGGCATAGCCACCCGAATCACTAGGCTTTGGACATCATCAACTCGGACACAGCGAAATTCCTTTAGTTTGGAGAGACGATCAAAATCAAGGGGACTCCTATCGGGAGATAATGCAAAGGCAACTACACATCCTGTCTGTTGTTATGGTGTGCTTGGCTGGCTCAGTGATATACTGAATGTGCAGACCGAAGGTGCATGTTCGCATCCCACTGTCATTCAATATAAAGTTTGGCTGTCTCATGTTGATCATCTGACATTGCTATCGCTCAGGAAGTTTAGTGTAGCGCTGGGTAGGCTGTGTGCACTTGTTCTCCTGAGTGCTTTTCCTCAACAGTCGTGTCACGTTTGGAGACTGTGGACGTCACAGTTGGATGGAACTAACTTTATCTTTGTTGGAATGGTCTATTTGAAGGGTTTACAGCGTCTAGTTTGGGCTTTCTTTACCTCTTGCTCTGTCTTTATGTTTTCAAAGTATGATGAGAGAAAAAAAGAAGCTCAAACTAATACAATCCCCCATCGTCTCCATTGGATCGGGAGCAGCACGTCAATTG
The DNA here is from genome assembly GCA_016801955.1 of Conus betulinus. Lineage (NCBI taxonomy): Eukaryota > Metazoa > Mollusca > Gastropoda > Neogastropoda > Conidae > Conus > Conus betulinus. The sequence continues at coordinate 125,837 of JADBJO010005687.1, read as the reverse complement.
CCTTGGGGACATCTAACTTTCAGGTAGAAAGTGCTGAAGGCTGGAGATGAAGAGAAAACGTCTTCCAAATCTGTATAGTAGATTTGCTTTTCTTGGAGATTGTCCCACCAAAATGTGGCTGCAGACAGCATTGATTTGCTGAGTCTCCCAGGACAATTCACAGCAACTTTTCACATCACCCAACAGCTAAGTTATAGAGAGCAGTAGCTCAACTGCGCAAAGGGATAGTCACTGGACCGAAGCCGCTAGCATTTGTTCTGCAAAATGTTCGTGCATATGCCACCACTTAATCATTTTAGCCTACTAGTTAACCAGCTTCTCGGCTTTCCCTTTGACTCAACATTGTCCGTTCACTTCTTTTTCCTTGACTTTGTGGAGCTGTGCATTTTCTTTTATACATAAGAAGGTTAGTAAGTCATGTGAGCAAGCAACCTTTACCAGCAAACCACCTGAGCATACACACTAGACAATTGAGGCAACGGGGTCATCAATGCACTTGTAGAGAGTTTGGCCTCTTCCAAGTACTTCCTTTTGCTTTTGGCGAAATGATCATTTGCCTCCGAAGAAATCGTGTGTACTTCAGAGCTTATCCGATCTTATCCGAGGAATTGTCAGACACATTGTTCTTTGGCTTTGTTGGAAGAAATGCTGGAAGTCATGTTTGTTTAAACTATAGTCCGTCATAAACTGCTCAGTTCTGATCATTGCACTGGGACTATGTCTTTTATGTGACTCACGTTCATTGGGCTTGCATGAACCAGACTGGCTGCCAAGATGCCAAACCCAGAGTATGTCGGAAAGAAAAGGGAAATAAAGCCGTGTAATACCTTGCGGGTACAAAATCACACACACACACACACACACACACACACACACACACACACACACACACACACACACACACGCACACGCACACGCGCACACACACAGACACAAGGAGAGAGAGAGAGAGAGAGAGAGAGAGAGAGAGAGTTTTCCCATTATACTAGACACTTTCCTATATGGTGCCTTTAAATACTGACATCTGACAACCACGGTTTTTTTTTTTCTCATGAACAGCTACATTTTCCATGGAGAGAAAGCATAAGCGCATGTTTTCCAAGTGAAAGTGGCGCATAAGTTCCCCTCTATTTGAAACTGTACGTTAAAACTTGTGTTAAAACTGAAAGAGAAATCTGAAACAGAGCTTATGGTAACAATTGACGGGATACAAAAATACACACACACACACAGGTTATAATTGTCATGGTAAAATCCATGATTAAAGCACTGGCTTCTAATTGATACTAATTTGAAGCAGGACACACAAAGTAGAGAAATGTGATAAAACCTAGACCAAGATTCCTCAGTTTTGAAAGAGCTGGAATGGAGAAGACATCAAATTCGTTCCAGTGAAAATGCGTGCTTTAAAACCCATTCTTACATTTCAGTAAGATTATTATTATCATTATTCTGGGTATTTATATATCGCCTATCCTCGGTCGCAGACCAAGCTGTAAGCGCTTTACAAATAAACACACTACCTCACTCACTCAATGGGCTGCCTATCCAGGTAAGGCTGGCTGAAGAGCAGCCTACTGGCGCTCATTCAGTCGTTTCCCGTGCCATTCAAATATCAGTCACTCATTTTCGTTTATCTCATTTATTCCTCCAGTTTCTCACATAAGAAGCATGCGATGTTTATGCATGTCCTCTATTTCCACCGGTACACGATGGCACACAATAACAGTAAGTGACAATTTTTGTGGCTTGTTAGAAATACCAGGCGGTTATCTTCAATCTGCATCAATTTTGCCAGGGAAGCACGGAATCCCCCTGCTCTTTTCGATTTTCAACTGCCGTGGATTCTTTAACGTGTGCAGGGGGGCCAGGAAGACACACGGGTCTGACTCGCTTATAGTCCCCATCCGATGGACTTGACGTTCAGTTCGATTTGACATTCAAACTGGGAAAGAAAAAGGGCGAGAAAGGCAGGGCTCGAACCCATGCACTTCTCACACGTTGGATTAACAGGTGAAAGTCATAGCCACTCTGCCACTTTTCTTACTAAAAAAAGGAGACGTGAGAAGAAATAGTTCACCAGTGAGCGTTCCCTCAGTTTTACTGTTCCTGGAAAGTGAAGGTCATCAGGAGATGCACATGACAGCTGTTCCACCCGGTAAAGACTGCATCGGGCTTACTGCTTGAGCCTGTCTCTATTTCCCAATTCGTTTCTCCTCTCGTGCCGTCTTTTTACTCAACAATGCCCACAACGTTTCCCTGTATCGAGACCCCATGCTGTAATATATGAAGATATTGAAAGAGGAATTCACGAAGCTGCAGCTTTTTGATACCCACAGTGTGGTGAAGTAGAAATTGTGATATCGTCCTCCCGGCGGTCATTCCGGGCAAAAACAGATAAGAAACGCGGAAAATACAGACAGGAGAAATGCAGGTGATCAAGAACACAGAGTTACCAATCAACATTTTGGTGAGAGCCACTTCTCGAAAAGAGAACGATGACGATGTTTCCATACGCCACGTCACAATCTGACGAAGTTTCACAATGGTGATTATCGTGGATGTTATCACCACTATCATCAACACTCCTGGCAAACCAGCTCCGAATATGCCACCATCCAGAACGTCTATTAATTGCTTGTGATTCCTGTACAACCCACCGCCTGTGCATCATCATCATCATCACTTCATCGGTTACGGGATCATACGCACACTGAACCCAGTATTTATAGGACAAAATGAAAAACAAACTGAACACTCAGAGAAACAGAGACACAATGATGGCAGCCATGGTTCTGGTGCTGAGCAGAGTCTGGTACTTCAGGGGTCTGAGGACACAGTAACATCTCTCACAGGCGATGATGGCAGACAGAGCGTAGGAAATGAACCCAGAACCCAGAATGAAAAGGAGATTGTTGTTGGCCATGAACTCGTTCACAGGAGCCGTCACCACTTGCCCACTCAGATGCAGATAAATATTCTCAGCGTACTGAAACAGACACGAGGTTAAGAAGACTTCATCAGACACAGCCAACATGAACAGACAGAGGTTGACACGATCCTGAAGACCCTGTTTGTAGAACACCGCCATGTTGATGACGTTGGCTGGTCCACCAATCAGATAGAGGAATCCCAGAGTAAGATCTCTGACCTCACTGGCAACCTGTTCCACTTTTTGACTGGCAAAGTCATCAGGATGTCCCCAGGGTAAATGTTGTGTTTCGTTAAACCTGAGCGGGACACATTCTATGGCCAGTGATGAGTTCTGGACTAAGTACTGTGTTGGCATCGTGTCCTGAGGTGCTGTATTCTTGTCCATACTCATGGGCCAAGAACTGTCACTCCACCATGTTCAAGTAGGATATATATCGATATCGTTCGTTTAGCTGTTGCTGATGCCAAAGAACTGATATCAGCAGCGTGCGAAATTGTAGGTATGCAGCAAATATTTGAATCTTTAAGGATAGGGGATATATCATACAACAGATAAAACAGTGCATGCATCACATCCAACAATAATTAGAACCGAAAATATCTCTGAGAGAGAGAGAGAGAGAGAGAGAGAGAGAGAGAGAGAGAGAGAGAGAGAGAGAGAGAGAGAAATATCAAACTGAATCCTAGAGCGGCTAGAATTTTAAAAAATATGTGTATAGGAATATAACAATGGTGGGTTTTAAAAAAATGCCATGCGAATACAGATAACACATGGAAACGTACCACACAAATTCTATGCTGTCACTTTCATCTGAATCGTTATTTTCGGTCGACAAATAAAAAACAGTAGCTGTATGAATGATAAAGTGGAATATAGTTTAAAGATGAGTGACTGTAAAAAATTATGAATGAAGGTTTATTGCCCACGTGACAGATCCGCGCTAAACAGAAAGGGGGGGGGGGGGGGGGGAAGCAAACATAATCTTTTCACTGTGAGTGCATAGTGGTTCTTTAGAGGCGAGTCCAGCGAGCCATGGCTGTTTCGTATACACGGAGAGCTCATCAGCCCTTCATACGGATTAACAGATGAGGGGAGAAGCACCACCACATAGGCTAAAAGTCAATACCCCCAAATCAGGATGTGTGACGAAAAGACAGACATCATTGCTCTACAAATAGGAAACGCAGAAAAAAAAGAGTCTTAAAGCCTGTTGTTCGTCCTTCGATTTGGAAAAATGACCATGACTCAGATGGACGATTGCTCAGTGTGGGCCTGCAGATGGCTAGTGAGGCCGATCTGGGCCCGGAAGGAACGCCCACAAGTGGGACACATGTGGGTGGATGCTGAAGTGGAGGTGGAGGTAGCTCTGGCCTTGCGCGCGGCTCGCTTTCTCTCAGCTTCTGCTGTGTGTCTCTTTCTCTGCTGCTTCGCCAGGCTGGGCGGTCCAGGGCAAGCAATTCCCAGGTGTTGAGGTTGATGTCCAGGCCTTTGACAGACACTTTGAGGCAGTCCTTGAAACGTTTCTTCTGCCCCCCCCCCCCCCCCCCCCCCCCCCCCCCCCCTTTGCGTTTGTCCTGACTCAGTTCTCCGTACAGCAGTTGTTTTGGCAGTCGACTATCTGGCATTCTGACGGTGCGGCCAGCCCATTTGGCTCGGGATTTTTGAAGAGAGTGTAGATGCTGAGGATGCTGGATCTGTCCAAGACCTCAGTGTCTGGGACTTTTTCCTGCCACTTGATGTGTAGGAGTCTGCAGAGACTGCTGAGGTTAAAATGGTTGAGCTGTTTGGCGTGTCTGCTGTAGACAGTCCAGGTCTCACTGGCATAGAGGAGAGTGGTTAGTATCGCTGTATGGTAGACCTTCAGCTTGGTGGTAAAGCTTAGTCCTCTCCACTTCCAAACATTTTTATGGAGTCTTCCAAACACAGAGCTGGCTTTGGCAGTCCTGTTCCTGACCTCTGCGTCAATGTTCACAGCTCGTGAGAGTGTGCTGCCCAGATAGGTGAAGTTGTCAACTGCCTGTAAGTTCTGCCCCTTCACCATGATGTGTTGTTCCTGGTAGGGTTTACCTAGCACAGGCTGATACATCACTTCGGACATTTTTGGTGCTGAGTGTGAGACCGAAGTTGTCGCAGGCTCGTGACAGGCAGTCCATTTTGTGCTGCATCATCTACTCTGTGCTGGCAATGAGGGCGCGCAGTCATCAGCAAACAAGAGGTCCCTGATGATGGTCTCTTCAGCTTTGTAACAGTCTGCAGTCGCCTGAGGTTGAACACCCCACCGTCAGTTCTGTATCTGACGTGTATACCACCCTGGCAGTCATGGAAGGCATCAGTCAGCATGGCGGAGAAGGCCATGCTGAAGAGTGTAGGGGCAAGAACGCAGCCTTGCTTTACGCCGTCGTCACTGGAAAGGCTTCTGACTCAACTCCATCATCCAGTACTTTCACCATCATGCCGTCGTGGAACTGTCGGATGATCGTAATGAACCTGCTGGGACAGCCACATTTTTCCATGATCTTCCACAAGCCATCTCTGCTGAAGGCCTTGGTCAGATGGACAAAGGTCACAAACAGATCGCTCTGCTGCTCTTGGCATTTCTCCTGGAGCTGTTGTGCTGCAAATATCATGTCTGCAGTTCCACGTTCTGCACGAAAGCCACACTGGCTTTTTGGGGAGGAGACCCTGCTCAAGGTGTAGTAGAAGGCGGGATCAGAGATCTTACCAGCTATGGACAAGAGAGAGATGCCTCGGTGATTGTCGCAGGACTGGCGGTTGCCTTTTCTCTTGTAGATGTGGAGAATGTTGGCATCATTCTTTCAACTCTTCATTCCACGTAGACTGGAAGAGCTGTGACAGCTTCTGTGTCAAGGCTGGGCCTCCTGATTTGTAAACTTCGGCGGTATTGTATCAGATCCTAGCACTTTGCCACAGGAAAGTTGTTTGATTGCCATTCTGACTTTTCTCTTCTGTGAGGGGGGGGGGGGGGGGGGTGTCAAGGTCTTGCCTGATCTCCACTTGAGGTAGGCGTGCAATGGCCTCGTCGTTGATTGAGGCAGGGCGGTTGAGAACCTGGTTAAAGTGTTCAGCCCATCTCTCCAGAATCTGCTTCTTTTCTGTCAGCAGCTGGGTCCCATCTGCATTGAGGAGAGGGGGAGGAGCTGGACGACTGGTGTCCATACACAGCCTTCAGAGCATCATAGAAACTCTTGGCGTCATGACTGTCTGCGTAGCCCTGGATTTCATCGGCCTTTTAGCTGAACCAGGCATCCTGCATTACGCGAAGCCTCTTCTGTACTTTTTTGTTTTGCGCTTAGCTTGTGATGTGGGGTCATTCTGGTGCGCTCTGAACAGCTGGTGTTTCTCTCTGACAGCAGTGCCTGCACTTCTGCATCATTCTCATCAAGCCAGTCTTGGTTCCTACAGGTTGTTGGTCCGAGGTGTTCGAGGCCAGTAGAGTGGACTACATCTGTGGAGGCCTCACACTGCTTTTAAATGCTGCTGTGATCATCCTCCTGTGTCGTGGGCAGCCTGCCATCCAGGTCATTGGAGAAATCTGCAACTTTACTATCCTTGAGCTTGGGGACGTTGAGCCTCTTTGCAGTCTTCTGACCTTGGGGTCTTCGCATGGGCAGGATGCGGAGTTTTAAACTTTGACACGACGAGGCGATGATCAGTCCAGCAGTCGGCACCTGGCCTTCGTCACTCACGTTTCACGTCTCACGTCTCGCGCATCGCTCTTCCTGGTGATGACATAGTCAATCACATGCCAATGCTTGGAGCGTAGGTGCATCCATGATGTCTTGTTGCGGTAGGGAGGCGGAACAGATTGTTGGTGATGACAAGGTCATAAGTAGCGTACATCTTGAGAAGCAGGAGGCCATTGCTGTTGCAGTTGCCAGTACCGTGTCTCCCGATAATCCCTTCCCAGGTCCGGTGATCAGTCCCTACTCTGGCGTTGAAGTCCCTGGGTACGATTAGCTTCTTCTCAGACGGTGGGACTGCTGCGATGAGAGTGTCTAGTTCTTCGTAGAACTTGTCCTTGATGTCATCTGGGATGGTCATTGTTGGGGCATACGCGCTCATTAGTGTTGCACTCTTCTTGTTTCCAGGTGAAAGCTGGAGTCATTAGGGCGATCGTTGATGCCCTCCGGGAGCTTGACAAGTTTCCGGGTGAGATGGGATCTGGTGGCAAATCCCACGCCTGCCTCTCGCAGTTCAGTGCTGCTGCGTCCGCTCCAGAAGAATGTGTATCCTCCACCACATCTGGGAGTTGGCCTTTGTCCGCTAGGCGTGTTTCGTCAAGTGCTGCTATGTCAACGTTGTAGCGAGCAAGTTCTTTGGAAAAACTAGTGCAGTTCTTCGCTCTGGTCTGTCTGCCTTGGCGTTGTCCAGTAGAGTTCGCACGTTCCACGTGCTGAGGCTGAGCACCTTTGGTTTTTCTTCGTAGTTCGACCGCTGGGAGGGACACCCCTGCAGCCGCGGTTTTCTGGCAGGGTAAGGTGAAGCAGGCAATGTTTAGGGCACTTTTTCTAGCCCCTTCCTCTTGATATGGAGGTGAGCAGTGCTATTCTAAAACGGGCTGCTCAGACATCCACTTCTGCTTCGTCCAGTAGAGAGCGACCACATGCCCTGGGCCATCTGTGTGCAGATTCGTGACTGACAGCTCCCAGTGTGTCCACACTTGCTGCCTTCGCCACTTGCCCATCGCCACAGGACTTGAGGTTGCGCTGTGGGGTTTGAAGTCATGACTTGCGCTTGACTTGAATTATGGCGAGGGAGAGTTGCTCGTCGTCAGCCTCACACTCTTCTCTCCCCCCCAGTCCACCTGTGTCCAGTGGCAAGACGAAGTCAGATGGCTGGGGATAGCTTGGAGTGCAGTGGATGACCACGGCGTCTTTTGTGTCTTGACACGCCCTGTGCGCTCCACAACGCGTTTCTGGAAATCGCCTTTCTGCCTATTGAACCACTGTGGTTTCTTCCACGTCGTCCGCCGAATTCAGCTTCGCATACAGGGTAGACAAGCCCTAGAATTGAGGGTCGGTGACCCATCAAATTACCAGCTATGCGGTATGCTCGCAAGATAGTAGAGACTGTGGGGCTGGGAACGTCCAGCTTCCCGCACAAGTCCAAAGGACTTGCCCACTGCCCACTGCCCATGGAATCCCTACAACTATCATGGAACCCCTACCAAGTACCATGGAACACGTACAACTATCATGGCACCTCTACAACTATCATGGCACCCCTGCAATTACAATGGAACCCCCTAGAAGTATGAACCCCTGCAACTGTCATAGAACCCCTTCAACTGTCATGGAACCCCTACAGCTGTCATGGAACCCTAAAGCTGTCATGGAATCCTACAGCTGTCATGGAACCTCTACAGCTGTCATGGAACCCTACAGCTGTCATAGAACCCATATAGCTGTCATGGAACCCTACAGCTGTCATGGAACCCTATAGCTGTCATGGAACCCTACACCCATCATGGAACCCCTACAGCTGTCATGGAACTCTACAGCTGTCATGAAACCTCTGCAGCTGTCATGGAACCCTACAGCTGTCATGGGAACCTCTACAGCTGTCATGGAACCTCTACAGCTGTCATGGAACCCTACAGCTGTCATGGAAACCCTACAGCTGTCATGGAACCCTAGAGCTGTCACGAAACCCTCCAGCTGTCATGGAACCCTACAGCTGTCATGGAAGCCTATAGCTGTCATGGAACCCTACACCTGTCATGGAACCCTACAGCTGTCATGGAACCCTACAGCTCTCATGGAACCTTACAGCTGTCACGGAACCCTACAGTTGTCATAGAGAACCTCTACAGCTGTCATGGAACCCTACAGCTGTCATGGAAACCTACAGCTGTCATGGAACCCTATAGCTGTCATGGAACCCTACAGCTGTCATGGAACCTCTACAGCTGTCATGGAACCCTACAGCTGTCATAAAACCCCCTCCAGCTGTCATGGAACCCTACAGCTGTCATGGAACCTCTACAGCTGTCATGGAAGCTCTACAGCTGTCATGGAACCCTACAGCTGTCATGGAACCTCTACAGCTGTCACGGAACCTCTACAGCTGTCATGGGACCTTTACAGCTGTCATAGAACCCCTGCAACTGTCATGGAACCCTACAGCTGTCATGGAACCCCTGTAACTGTCATGGAACCCTCAAACCTGCTATGGAACCTCTATGATTGCCATGAAACCTTCGCAAGTACCAATGAAACCTAAAACTGTCATTAACCCCTGCAACTATCCTGGAACCCTTGCAACCGACACAGAACCAGAAAAATTGCCACCGCATTCTTACAGCTGTCATGGAATTTGTACAACTGCCATGGAACCTTTTACCACCACAGAACCCCTCTACCCGCATGGGAACCTTGCAATTGTCAAAGAATCCCGACTCTTATGGAATTCTTCTAACTGCCATGGAATCGTTATGACTGTCACCGGACACGTACAGTTGCCATCAGACAGCAAATGACTGGCACTCCTCATTCTATCAGACTCACCCAGACTTGCCCTCAGGCAGAGGAGTCAGCGCTGCGTCGTGTGGCTTGTGGGATGAAGTTCTGACCTGGTTCCTGCTCAGTGCTTGGCTCTTAGTCCGGGGTGCTTTTCCGACTGCTCTTCCGCTCTCCTCTTCTTTTCGGAATTGCGCATTGCTGGAATCTCATGGCCATGGTACAGCACAGAGTGTTGGTAGACGTCACGCATTTCTTCCAGGGTCTGAACGTTCCTCACCCTCGAAGAAAAAGAGGGGCAAATCCCCAAAACAATAATCAAGGGCTGACTGCCAGATCCCAGTATCTCTCTGTCTCTCTCTCTCTCTCTCTCTCTCTCTCTCTCTCTCTCTCTCTCTCTCTCTCTATCTATATATATATATATATATATATATTATATATATATATATATATATATGTGTGTGTGTGTGTGTGTGTGTGTGTTTGTGTGTGTGTGTGTGTATGAGATACTGGGTTCTGGCAGTCAACCCTCTATATGATCAGTCACTGTCACCTATAGTTGAAGGCGCGCTGAAGTTTTCTTTTTTTGTTGTTTGCAGGTTTGTTTGTTTGGAGCTGTATATTCTCAAATTCTGACGCAGAATCTTCAAGTTGCCCTAGACATTGCACATGACCTGAAAAATCATGGTCATGGTGTGTGTGTGTGTGACCGTCCAGCTCCTGGTAAGATCATTCCATGTGAACATCAACCCAGTACACCCCCACCATGTTTCAGCTCTGTTAGCTCAGGCATGGTGATATTTACACTTGACAATATGAAAACGAGAAGCCGTCACTGAGCGTGTGACTGTTGAGGGGGCTTCCACGAAAGGAAAGGGAGAAGACTGCTCCTTGGACTGAAGGCCACACAGTCGCTGGTCCTGAATGTCAATGGGCTTTCTTCTTACTGTCAGAGGTGAACTACGCAACACAATTATTTGTGTGCAGCGGGAGTCCTGGCACTGCTACAACCCTCGTGGCATAAAAAACCAAACTCCTAACAAGCCTATGCACTCTGCGTCATTAAAATAGCGGGCATAGCCTCTGACAGGGAGCTAGGCGGGCAGGGACCATCATGCAGTGCCATCTGCTGCAAGAGAAACAGGACAGAGCAGAGACTGAAGCCTAATGGTGGTGGAATAAAGGTATGGTCTTTGGGGATCAATCGCCAGGATAAAAGTACTTTTTGTTTTCAATTTTGAAGATTCTTAACGTGCCAAAAAAAAACCCAAAACCAACAACAAAAAACAAACAAACAAACAGGTAAAACCTGACAAACTTTGGAACAGCTTCTTTGATGATGAGAACGCACGACCTAGAAAACAAAGTTGTGTTCCCGAACTTTCTTCAAGTACCAAAGAAAGAAAAGGGGACACGTCCATAT
>JADBJO010005687.1:95000-105000 GCA_016801955.1 Conus betulinus | reverse complement strand
CCACTTCCTTAACTGCTATCGTTTTTCTTTTCTTTTCTTTTCTTTTCTTTTTTATTATTTCATTTTTCTTTCTTTCGTTCTTTCGTTCTTTCCTTTTTTGTCTGTCTGTATTTTCTTTCATTTATTCTTTCTTTCTTCCTTTCTTTACTTCTTTCTTTCTGTCTTTATTTCTTTTTTTTCTGTCTGCCTGTCTGTCTGCGTGTTGTTGGTTTTTTGTTTGTTTGTTTGTTTTGTTTTTTTTTTAATTAGCACGTCACAGATATTCTCACGATGGGGCAGAAGGAGAACGTATAGTATGACATGATGTTGACGGTTTTTTTTTCGTTCGCCTGTAATTCTCAAATGAAATTACAACCTCACAACTATTCATTTCAATCATGAAAAACACTCAAACCTGCTCTAAGTACACCATTGCTTAATTACTCCTCTCACAAAAGTGCTGGAGCCTATAACCTCTTCTCGTGTTTGTGTTTCAACAAGTTACCCAGCCCCATGACATGGTAAATGTAGATCAGGGACTGGCGTGTCCTGCCCCCCCCCCCCCCCCCCCCCCCCCCCCCCCCCCCCCCCCCCAGCAATACACCACATAAAACACACTTAACACACACTCGAACCATTTCAATGAATAAAGAATGATACTTCTTGAGTAATATAATGAATCACAAAGAAAAGTGTACAGTATGACACCTTCAGCATGACAAATGGGATGCTGGGTATCTTACATCTTTCTTTCTTTTTTCCTTCTTTCTTTTTGTCTTTCTTTCTTTTTTTCTGTCTGCCTGTCTGTCTGCGGGTTTTTTTGTTTTCTTTCTTTTTTCTTTCTTTCTTTCTTTCTTTCTTTTCTTTCCTTACTTTTTCATCTATCTTTCATTCTTTTCTTTTGTTTGTTTGTCTGTGTGTTTGTTTTTTGCTTTGATTCTTTTTTATTGCTTCCTTTGTTGTTGTCCACTAGTGTTCGTTATGCCGATGCCATTGTGTAGTGGCCACTGGATGTGCGACGACAGAACCTCCACGGGAGCGTTACCATGGGTACCATGGTAGATACAGCCCGTATTTTATTCGTTGTCCTCTTTAAATGGTCGACAAGCCGATTTTTTTTTGCATTTTTTTCTCGATCGAAAAAAAAAAAAGACTTAAAATGCCCTGATGAAGTGTCACTGGCGAGGCACAGGGGGGATTGACCACAGCTGCTGTCCAGCCAACTCACCACAGTGGTTCATTAAAGCAGAATTTCTACATTCACGACGCAGGAGCAGAAGGAAGAAGATACACCCAAAGGTATAAGTGGGACCCAGAGAAGAAGAACTGTCCTCAACTGTCGAACAAACCAGCTGGGAACAAACCCTGCACCACCCTAGGAAGCCTGCGCTGGGTTCACATAGGGTGCAGACACGCACAGGGCATTCCGTTTACCAATGAATGCATTTTATATATATATATATATATATATATATAAATAATTAAGCTGAAAGGACGCCAGATCTAAATCATTAAAGAAATTAAAGTGATGGTGACTTAAATCCAGCAGTCTTTATATGATCACAATGGCTCTAACGCATTGCATGCTATTTCCCTTCAACTTTGAGAAGAAGAAGAAGAAGAAGAAGAAGAAGAGTACCGTACAAGACCAGCAGTTCGCCTTTTTTGTCACTCGTCCACATATCATACCACATGTACACGTTTTGACACACAGTGTTGCCTTGCAACACCATGAAAGCGGTATAGTCCCCCATTCCAGGCCCGTTCTTCAGAGAATCTCCACCTTCTCCCACTTCCAGAGAAACAGCCAGTAGAGTCACTTACGCTGGCTGCACATAAAAGCACTAGTGAAAAAAAAAAGAAGAAAAGAAAATCCCAACAGGGGCGATGACTGGCTGATACCAGCCACAAATTTACATACTGTGGGAAAGTCAATTTCATCAGCAAGGATTCAGCACTGGCACAGGGGATTAGAAAATAAGATCAGCTGGGAAAATTCGTAAATCATCATAGATAACAAACCAGGTCAGTTTCAGTTTCACTTCCACCATGGGGTGTGTCACTGCGTGCGGACTAGTCCATATACGCTGCACCACATCTGCTAAGTTTTGAGACCACACTGCGCACGATTCAAAGTTCATGGGTAATTTAATTAATGACTCAGATGGGAAAACTTAAGAAGAGGGTCTCATGGCTACGACTTAATTGATGTCTGATCTACGCATTATCCCAACGCGCTGGTCAGCGGAGTACTTGCTGCTTACAAAAGAGAGCAAAGGTACGGATGGATCGTCGGCTGCACGAACCATGTCGACGAGTGTCGCTTTTTTCCGTCGTTTCGTTGCTGTTCTCTCTCAGTTCTCACAACTGCTTCTTGTGGAAACTATGATCCATACATTCTGTTCGTTTCCATTTACTCAGACCTTTTTGATTTGTAATTGTTGTTGGTTCTTTTTTGCTATTGCCCCTCAAGCTGACATTTTATTGATCGATTTATGGATGGATTGATTGCTGTGCACTGATGTTTTACTGGTGGTGTTACTACATCACTATGAGACGTCTCCAAATTACTGTGTATTGACATTTACTTCTGTAAGAGACGTCTCCAAATTATTGTGCACTGATCTACACTTGAATTGCTAGCATACCAGTAACAGACGTCTATAGATTACTGTGCACGGATCTCCTGCAATGTTTGTTTTCTGTAAATACGCAATATCACTTGTTGGTGTTCCCCTGCTGCTGTACAGACCACTGTCCTCTTTAATTCCTTCCTTAGAACATTCCTTCAAAAACGTTTTTCCTTCTGTTCTTCTACTGTCAGGTTCGCAGGTTAAAACTTTATGGGCACCAGCTATTGTGGTGTAGTGGTTAGCGTCACCGACTCCTCGCTGGGAAATCGTGGGTTCGATCCCATCCGAGCCATATGGGATTTTTCTTTCTTTCCCGACCGGCTCCTGCCCAGAGGTGAATCTGCGACGTGCTCAGCTGGGAGAGACTGGAGCCACACAGTTGAGTTTCATCCACTTGATTGGGGCATCTCTGAGAGTGTCGCTCAAGTTTCCTGACCAACACTTCAGATGTCTATATTCTTCGGACCTGGTTGACGCTGGGATATATTATGAAAGTAAGCATATGACACAGCCTCGTCATGTGGTCGCAGACTGAATGGAAATCGGTAGCATCATCTGCATCATCTTCATTCGCATCAATCAGCAAAAAAAAAAAAAGTATAAAAACACTGTGGGCCTTCATTCATGCCCTGCTGTCACGGTGATCTCAGTTTTGATGTCATATCCCCATCTATGGACTTGGTTTGATTCCGTCGTGAGTCAATGGTATCATTAAGCTCATTGGGGTGGACCTGGTGGCGCCCTCCGAAGAGAGAGCTCACTCACGCTGCCCTCCGTGACTATGCAGTTATTGTCATCAAAGTGGGGCTTAGTAGATGGTGTCCTGCGAGACTTGGATCAGAACAGGCGCCACTGAACACTACCGAAGCGACTCAGCAGTGCAGAGTCTCCTCCAATGGTTGCCTCTTGACGACTTGACAGTGACTGCTCCCTGTGGATTTCAGCTAACGAGGCTGCAGCGGGGCAGAACAGGCTGTGGCTGTCGACAGGAGGTCGGATTGAGCAGTGTGGGTGCACAGCCATTGACATGACATAAAACATAGGACAAAAAAAACAACAACAAAAAACGTCACATTATATCCTAATCACAAATAACTTCAAAAAACTTTATATCGTCCTGACATCTAAACGCTTTGTGGTTTCCTAAAAGGCTTGTGGTCTTTCAATCACCTCAGTTCTTTAGTACTGATTCTTCTGCAGCGATATCCAATTTTGAAACTGTCAGCAGTAATGTGCTCAAGGCAGTGACCTCACAATCCTGATGCCAGTTTGAAATGAAGACAGCCATCGCTTCTAGGTTCCTCTTTGGTTCATCACTGCATGAATGCACCTGTGGCTCTCTGTCTGCTTTCTGCCGTATATTGTGGTGCCTTTGACATGGGCTGGAAGAATCTGTAAACCTAAAAGAAGACTGTATGCATTAATGGAGAATTTTTTTTTTTAAAAGGACTTGGAATATGCTACCGTAGCGACTTCATCAGAGCTCTTTGAACTGACTTCATTCCAGCTCCTTGAAAATGAGAGTGATTTTTCTGTCTTGTAACTGGGGCGCAAGAGTTCCGTTCGTTGTGTTGTTGTTGCTGTGGTGGGTGGTGGTGGTGGTGGTGGTGGTGGTGGTGGTGTGGTGGTGGTGTGTTTTTTTGTGTGTAACCATTTGTTTTTGCATGTCGATCTTTCTCTGAGACACATGAAAACTCAGAAACCAAACTCAAGTTTATATCTGCTTACAGAGTTGTGTGCAACAAATCATTGCAACTCTAATTGGTGACCTGGTGGGACGACCTTTCACACTGTACACTGACCACAAGCACTGACCACAAGTGCAGAGTCCAAATGATCGTTCTCCTGGACAGACTAAACACCTCTCCTACAACACACATGCTCAGAATCCAAACTCAGCCCTGTCTCTGTGCAAGAAATCATAGCAGCTCCATACTTGGAACAAAACTCAGTCGCCCCATTCTTATCATACCTTCCAACTCAGTGGGGATGAGGACAAAGAGACCTAGGGAGGAAAACATATGCACGCGTGTGTGCACGATGCAGTTGATCATGATTTTGGACAGTTACATATAGATGACGGACCGCAAGCTCTGAAATCAGGGTGTGCAAGACAAATACGCAACTGGCAAAGGTATAAGTGAATAACATAAAAAACATGGGTAAACGAATAGATAAACAGACAAACAAATACATGAATTAGCACGATAGATAGACAGGCAGAAAGGCAAATAGACAGATAGATAGTTAGAACGATAGATAGATAGATAGATAGATAGATAGATAGATAGATAGATAGATAGATAGATTGATTGATTGATTGATTGATAGATAGATAGATAATAGATATAGATAGATAGATAGATAGATAGATAGATAGATAGATAGATAGATATGTAAGCAATGAATGGATGTATAAATGAATGAATGAATAAATAGATGACTGAAAATAAGTAAGCAAAAATAAATAAATAAACAAATAAGTCAATAGATAAATATATAAATAAGTACGTAAATAAATGAATAACAATGGAGAAACAAAATAATACCATTTTCTTTTTCACGACCCACTATGATCTCTTAGGAATATAAGGGAATAAAAACGATCCATTTTACATCAAATATTCACGAAACAAGACTGTTTCCGTTTAAGCAGTATTACATCTATAGTGCTACGTTACTGATATCCATCTGTCTCAAAGATTCCGAATACCCGTTCCTAGATAATCACATTTGATACATCCTACTGGCATAGCCACCCGAATCACTAGGCTTTGGACATCATCAACTCGGACACAGCGAAATTCCTTTAGTTTGGAGACACGATCAAAATCAAGGGGACTCCTATCAGGAGATAATGCAAATGCAACCAAACATCCTGTCAGTTGTTATGGTGTGCTTGGCTGGCTCAGTGATACACTGAATGTGCAGACCGAAGGTGCATGTTCGCATCCAACTGTCATTCAATATAAAGTTTGGCTGTCTCATGTTGATCATCTGACATTGCTATCGCTCAGGAAGTTTAGTGTAGCGCTGGGTAGGCTGTGTGCACTTGTTCTCCTGAGTGCTTTTCCTCAACAGTCGTGTCACGTTTGGAGACTGTGGACGTCACAGTTGGATGGAACTAACTTTTCTTTGTTGGAATGGTCTATCTGAAGGGTTTGCAGCGTCTAGTTTGGCCTTTCCTTACTTCTTGCTCTGTGTTTATGTTTTCAAAGTATGATGAGAGAAAAAAGAAGCTCAAACTAATACAACCCCCCATCGCCTCCATTGGATCGGGAGCAGCACGTCAATTGCCTTGGGGACATCTAACTTTCGGGTAGAAAGTGCTGAAGGCTGGAGATGAAGAGAAAACGTCTTCCAAATCGGTATCGTAGATTTGCTTTTCTTGGAGAGTGTCCCACCAAAATTTGGATGCAGACAGCATTGATTTGCTTAGTCCTCCCAGGACAATTCACAGCAACTTTTCAAATCAACCAACACGTAAGTTATAGAGAGCAGTAGCTCAACTGCGCAAAGGAATAGTCACTGGACCGAAGCTGGCAGCCTTTTGTTCTGCAAAATGTTCGTGCATATGCCACCACTTAATAATTTTACCCTACTAGTTAACCAGCTTCTCGGCTATTCCTTTGACCTAACATTGTCCGTTCACTTCTCCCTTTTCCCACATAGCTGTGCATTTTCTTTTATATATAAGAAAGTTCGTAAGTCATGTGAGCATACAACCTTTACCAACAACCTACCTGTGCACACACACTAGACATTTGAGGCAACGGGGGTCATCAATGCCCTTGGCGAGAGTCTGGCTTCTTCCAAGTAATTCCTTTTGCCTTTGGCGAAATGATCATTTGCCTCCGAAGAAATCGTGTGACTTCAGAGCTTACCCGACCTTATCAGAGAAATTGTCAGACACATTGTTCTTTGACCTCATTGGAAGAAATGCTGGAGGTCATGTTTGTTTGAACTATAATTCGTCATAAACTGCTCAGTTCTGGTCATTGTACTGGGACTATGTGTCTTATGTGACTCACGTTCATTGAAGTTGCATGAACCAGACTGGCTGCCAAGATGCCAAACCGGAGTATGTCAGAATGAAAAGGAAATAAAATCGTGTAATACCTTGCAGGTACAAAATCACACACACACACACACACACACACACACACACACACACACGCACACGCACACACATTCACACGCGCACACACACACACACACACACACACACACACACACACACACACACACACACACACACACACACATAGTTTCCCATTATGATAGAGACTTTCCTATAGTGTGTTTCAAATGCTGACATCTCACAACCACGGTTTTATTCTCATGAAAAGCTACATTTTCCATGAAGAGAAAGCATATTGGGTATTTATATAGCGCCTATCCTCGGTCACAGACCAAGCTCTAAGCGCTTTACAATAAACACACTACCTCACTCACTCACTCAACGGGCTGCCTACCCAGGTAGAGCCGGCCGAAGAGCAGCCTACTGGCGCTCATTCAGTCGTTTCCCGTACCATTCAAATATCAGTCACTCATTTTCATTTATCTCATTTATTCCTCCAGTTTCTCACATAGGATGCATGCGATGTTTATACGTGTCCTCCATTTCCACCGGTACACGATGGCACACGATAACAGTAAGTGACAATTTTTTGGCTGCTTGTAAGAAATACCAGGCGGCTATCTTCAATCTACATCAATTTTGCCAGGGCAGCGGGAACCCCCCCTGCTCTTTTCGATTTTCAACTGCCGTGGGTTCTTTAACGTGTGCAGGGGGCCAGGAAGGCACACGGGTCTGACTCGCTTAGTCCCCATCCGATGGACTTGACGTTCAGTTCGATTTTGACATTTTCAACTGGGAAAGAAAGGGCGAGAAACTGTTCCTGGAAAGTGAAGGTCAGCAGGAGATGCACATGACAGCTGTTCCACCCGGTAAAGACTGCGTCGGGCTTACTGCTTGAGCCTGTCTCTATTTCCCAATTCGTTTCTCCTCTCGTGCGGTCTTTTTACTCAACAATGCCCACAACGTTTCCCTGTATCGAGACCCCATGCTGTAATATATGAAGATATTGAAAGAGGAATTCACGAAGCTGGAGCTTTTTGATACCCACAGTGTGGTGAAGTAGAAATTGTGATATCGTCCTCCGGCGGTCATTCCGGGCAAAAACAGATAAGAAACGCGGAAAATACAGACAGGAGAAATGCAGGTGATCAAGAACACAGAGTTACCAATCAACATTTTGGTGAATGCCACTTCTCGAAAAGAGAACGATGACGATGTTTCCATACGCCACGTCACAATCTGACGAAGTTTCACAATGGTGATTATCGTGGATGTTATCACCACTATCATCAACACTCCTGGCAAACCAGCACCGAATATGCCACCCATCCAGAATGTCTATTAATTGCTTGTGATTCCTGTAAAACCCACCACCTGTGATCATCATAATCGTTTCATCGGTTACGGGATCATACGCACACTGAACCCAGTATTTATAGGACAAAATGAAAAACAAACTGAACACACTCAGAAACAGAGACACAATGATAGAAGCCATGGTTCTGGTGCTGAGCAGAGTTTGGTACTTCAGGGGTCTGAGGACACAGTAACATCTCTCACAGGCGATGATGGCAGACAGAGCGTAGGAAATGAACCAGAACCCAGAATGAAAAGGAGATTGTTGTTGGCCATGAACTCGTTCACAGGAGCCGTCACCACTTGCCCACTCAGGTGCAGATAAATATTCTCAGCGTACTGAAACAGACACGAGGTTAAGAAGACTTCATCAGACACAGCCAGCATGAACAGACAGAGGTTGACACGATCCTGAAGACCCTGTTTGTAGAACACCGCCATGTTGATGACGTTGGCTGGTCCACCGATCAGATAGAGGAATCCCAGAGTAAGATCTCTGACCTCACTGGCAACCTGTTCCACTTTTTGACTGGCAAAGTCATCAGGATGTCCCCAGGGTAAATGTTGTGTTTCGTTAAACCTGAGCGGGACACATTCTATGGCCAGTGATGAGTTCTGGACTAAGTACTGTGTTGGCATCGTGTCCTGAGGTGCTGTATCCTTGTCCATACTCATGGGCCAAGAATTGTCACTCCACCATGTGTTCAAGTAGGATATATATCGATATCGTTCGTTTAGCTGTTGCTGATGCCAAAGAACTGATATCGGCAGCGTGCGAAATTGTAGGTATGCAGCAAATATTTGAATCTTTAAGGATAGGGGATATATCATACAACAGATAAAACAGTGCATGCATCACATCCAACAATAATTAGAACCGAAAATATCTCTGAGAGAGAGAGAGAGAGAGAGAGAGAGAGAGAGAGAGAAGAGAGAGAGAGAGAGAGAGAGAGAGAGAGAGAGAGAGAGAGAGAAATTATCAAACTGAATCCTAGAGCGGCTAGAATTTCAAAAAATATTTGTATAGGAAATATTAACAGTGTTGGGTTTTAAAAAAATGCCATGCGAATACAGATAACACATGGAAACGTACCACACAAATTCTATGCTGTCACTTTCATCTGAATCGTTATTTTCGGTCGACAAATAAAAACAGTAGCTGTATGAATGATAAAGTAAAATATAGTTTAAAGATGAGTGACTGTAAAAAATTATGAATGAAGGTTTATTGCCCACGTGACAGATCCGCGCTAAACAGAAAGGGGGGGGGGGAAGCAAACATAATCTTTTCACTGTGAGAGCATAGTGGTTCTTTAGAGGCGAGTCCAGAGAGCCATGGCTGTTTCGTATACACGGAGAGCTCATCAGCCTTCATACGGATTAACAGTTGAGGGAGAAGCACCACCACATAGGCTAAAAGTCAATACCCCCAAATCAGGATGTGTGACGAAAAAGACAGACATCATTGCTCTACAAATGCCCACAAGTGGGGACACATGTGGGTGGGTGCTAAAGAGGAGGTGGAGGTAGCTCTGGCTTGCGCGCGGCTCGCTTTCTCTCAGCTTCTGCTGTGCGTCTCTTCTCTGATGTATATGCACCCTTTGTGATGCTGCTTCGCCAGGCTGGGCGGTCCAGGGCAAGCAACTCCCAGGTGTTGAGGTTGATGTCCAGGCCTTTGAGAGACACTTTGAGGCAGTCCTTGAAACGTTTCTTCTGCCCCCCCCCCCCCCCCCCCAACTTTGCGTTTGTCCTGACTCAGTTC
Source organism: Conus betulinus (assembly GCA_016801955.1). Taxonomy (NCBI): domain Eukaryota; kingdom Metazoa; phylum Mollusca; class Gastropoda; order Neogastropoda; family Conidae; genus Conus; species Conus betulinus. The sequence continues at coordinate 95,189 of JADBJO010005687.1, read as the reverse complement.
TCCGTACAGCAGTTGTTTTGGCAGTCGACTATCTGGCATTCTGACGGTGCGGCCAGCCCATTTGGCTCGGGATTTTTGAAGGAGAGTGTAGATGCTGAGGATGCTGGATCTGTCCAAGACCTCAGTGTCTGGGACTTTTTCCTGCCACTTGATGTGTAGGAGTCTGCAGAGACTGCTGAGGTTAAAATG
>JADBJO010005687.1:67500-87500 GCA_016801955.1 Conus betulinus | reverse complement strand
CGCTATTGCCCCCCAAGCTGGCATTTCAGTGATTGATTTATTGAGTAAATTATTACGCTGCACTGGCTTTTACTTGTTGTATTATTACATCAGTAAGAGACGTTTCTAAACTGCTGTGCAATGATTTTTACATGTAGTGTTACTACATCACTTGGACATGTCTCCAAACTACTGTGTATCGATATCTGCTTCTGCAAGAGGTGTCTTCCAAATTAGTGTGCACTGATTTATACGTGAATTGTCACTACACCAGCAAGAGACATCCACAGATTACTGTGCACGGATCTCCTGTGGGGGTTGTTTTCTGTAAACACGCAATATCAGTTGTTGCTCCCGTGCTGCTGTTAAGAGCATTGTCCTTTTTAATTCCTTCCTAAGACCATTCCTCCAAAAACATTGGTCCTGTTCTTCTACGGTCAGGTTCACGGGGTAAAACACATTAGGTACCAGCTACTGTGGTGAAGCGGTTAGCGTCACAGACTCCTGGCTGGGAAATCGTGGGTTCGATTTCCATCCGAGCCATATGGGACGTTTTGTCTTTCCTGACCGGCTCCTGTCCAGAGGTGAGTTTGCTACGGGCTCAGCTGGGAAGACAGGAACCACACAGTGGAGTTTCATCTACTTCATGGAAACGTCTCTGACAGTGTTGCTCAAGTTTCCTCACCTTCTTTCTTCTTCTTCTAGAACACTCTAGATGGGAACGCCAGCTCCCCTGACGAATGCTGCCGTGCGCTGTAGGTCCCCAAGGACACTGTAGAGCTTCCTCTCCACTGATGTTTGCTCCGTCCATATCTGTTGTCTCAGAGCTTCGTGCAACGGGCAGTCCTGCAGAAGAAGTGCTGTTGTCATACTGCCTGTCTGGCATGGGCACTGGTCTGACTGACCGATCCTGAACTTGGTAAAGAGGTGACAGTTCAGGCGGTTGAGGCCTGTCCACAGCCTGAAGATGGCCACCTGCTCTGATCTTGTTAGCAGGTGGTACGGGTCATGTCTATTGAAACGTGGATGTTCCGGCAGCCACTTGCTGTGCTGTCTGGCTTTTTGTTGATTGCCTTGGCTTCCATGAGGGATGTGGACCTATCTTCCTGTTTCTTTGTTGCTCCCTCTTTAGCGAGAGCGTCTGCAACCTCGTTGCAGTGGAGAGGAAGTCACTGTAGAACGACTGTGCTGGTTCTGCTAAAGGAGATAAGGGCAGTGGATAGGTAGTTCAGTTCTTTGTCTCTGACAGATTGTAGGGCCAGCAAGACAGACAGACCGTCTGAAAGAAAGACGATGTTGCTGGAGGTGCGAGGACTGTGCTCTATATTGGCTGCTCCTGTTTGTATGGCAAACTGCCTCGGCCTTGAAGTTGGTGGAGTAAAGGCCGGTTGCGAGTGAGATCCTTCTTTCTCTCCCTCCTGAATACTTGATGTAGATTCCGGCACCACCGTTCCTCACTGCCTGTCCAGCAGATCCGTCTGTATATACATGGGTCCAGCTGTCTTGGGGGTAGCAGTTGTTGATGTGGTCCATGGTGTGGGACTTCCTCTCGGCGCTGCTTTGCCAGTCTTTTTTTTTTTTTTTTTTTTTGCCAACGTCAGGGACGCTGCACTGTATGAGGGGTCGACGATCCTCCTTCCATATTGGGTTCTCAAGGAACTGACCAAAACTGCAGATGTCCGTATTCTTTGGACCTAGATGAACACTGGGATATATTATGAAAGTAAACAAATAATACAGCCTTGTCATGCAGTAGCAGACTGAATGGGAATGTGTAACATCATCTTCATCATCTTCAGTCTTATCAATCAGCATGCAAAAAAGTATAAACAAAATTGTGCCCTTTCATGCCCTGCTCTCATGGTGACCTCAGTTCTGATGTCGTCTCCACGTCTATGGCTTTGATTTGATTCCGTCGTGAGTTAATGGTATCAGCGAGCTCATGGGGGCTGTCGGTGGATGGACGTGGTGGCGCCCTCTGAAGAGAGAGCTCACTCATGCTGGCTTCGTAACTAAGCAATTATTGTCATCAATGAGGGGCTGAGTATGTTGAATCAGAACAGGCACCACAAACGCCACTGAAGTCACTCGGCAGTGCAGTCTCTCATCCAATGGTTGCCTCTTGACGACCTGACATTGACTGCTCCCTGTGGATTGCAGGCGCCGAGACTGCAGCGGGCCGGGCTGGCCTGCGGCTGTGGACGGGAGGTCGGAATGCTCGGCAAGCGTGTAGTGCCATTGAGGTGGCTCAGAAGATGGGACAGATAAAAAATCGTCGTTACATCCTAATCACAGGCACTCTGTCCTGACATCTACACGGTTCGTGACTTTTGTAAAGGCACCTGGTTTTGTTTTACAGATGAGTCAGTCTTTTAGTACTGATTCTGCCGTAAACATACCCAATTCTGAAACTGGCAGCAGTAGTTTGTTCAGGACAGTGACATCACAATCCTGATGCCAGTTTGAAATGAAGACAGACGTCGTTTGGGGGTTCTTCTTCTGTGGTTGATTACCGCACAGTGCACCTGCTGTTCTCTCTCTCTCTCTCTCTCTCTCTCTCTCTCTCTCTCTCTCTCTCTCTCTCTCTCTCTCTCCTGAATTACGCAGATGAGCTTGATTGAGGCAGGAAGAACCAACAGACCTGAAAGAAGACTAAACACAATAGTTACAAATAAACAGGACTTAGAGAATGCTCCTGTAGCGACTTCATCACAGCTCTCCGAGCCGACTTCGTTCGAGCACCTTGAAATGTAAGTTATCTTCCGTGCCTTTGTAAGTAGGGTTCAAGCGTTACTTTCCTTATCGTGGGTTTTCGTTTTTAGTAACTGTCTGTTTTTCATGTTGATTTTTTTTTTCTGAAACACATAACAACCCACAAACAAAACAGCCTTTCAGCCTGGTCAGTGGAGTAGGCATAGTTGTTACCACTAAGTGGGGCAAGGTCTATCATGGATTTTTAACATCTTCCCCTGATATAAAAAATTATGATAGACCTACAGATCTTGTAGCTTTCTGTATGGTATTCCATTATTTCTACACCTACCATCTTGCGTCATGCATTCACGCCACGCTCGGCACTTTTTTGGCAAAGCTCAAGTAATACTACATATTAAACAGCTTCAGACATTAAATTTAATTAAAAATAGCATTGTCATGTTATTTACATGAAATACAGTGCTGTCTATGCGCTTTCCATGACAGAAAAAGCTTCGCTTTCTTTGTTAACTGCCCTTGACGTCCTACTCTTCAATGTCTTGCCTTCACTGTACAACTAAATTGCTTTTATCATGGGGTTTGAAACTTAAATGTGAATTCAAACAATGCACTACACAAGTATAAAGTATCTGGAATCATTCTCACCTAAGCCCTCCAACATGTGGTATCAGCTGTCTGTTACAGTCCTTTGTTTCCTGAAGATTTGGCAGCATTAACATCACACCTCACAACTTAGCAAGTTCAACATCAGTCTTATCACCAGCTGCATCCAGTAGCTTGGTCATGTCACCGTCATCTTCACGCACCTGATCCGTACAGTCTTTCAATTTGCACATGTCTGTACACTTCAGCTTGTTTTGCATACATGCACAGTCATCCAAGATACATGTCTTCTTGCATGAACACGCAAGCAGCTCAAGAACACCGATGGGAGCAGGTGCAACATCCATCCAGTCCACAACCAGCAGATTCGTGTCATCCACGCACTCTGTCTTCCATCCACTCTCTGTTGGTCCTGGGCTTTCTGGGTCATTTTGGAGACATCATTTCCACAGCCCTGCCTGATAGTTTGCACACATGGCATGCTTTCTGAGGGAGTCCTTACATGGTGGAAGTTGATGTGATTCAACATCGCCATTCTTGGCACAGAAGAGCTGATACCATAGCTCATCCATATCAGTGACAGTCTCTCGTGTGGTGCAGAAAGTCTGCAAGTGAAACACTCAAGCCTCTGGAACAGTTCATCTGTCAACCGCCAGCTCTGCCCTAATTCTGAAAATGTGCAACACACGGCCTTGTCTGTCTTCAGGGTCTTCAGAGCATTGGCTTCTCCTTTTCCTGCAAAAGCACTGACTGTGTCACAGCTTGTATAGCGTGCATTCCCACCAGTGCATCACAGACATCTGTCCCCAGAGAATCAGCAGTTTGTTTCACATCAACCAAGTGTGTCCGTGTTGACGTTCTTTTCTTCTGGAAGAGTGGTGCTGGGATCTTGTAAGCAGTTTGTTTAACATCAATCAAGTGTGTCCATGCTGACGTTCTTTTCTTCTGGAAGAGTGGTGCTGGGATCTTGTTGCTGCAGGCCAAGCTCAGCACAAATACGTCTGTATCTTCGGAACTGATGATGGCAGCTTCATATCCTTCCTTGACAGCATGATCAGCATGAAACAACATCCTGCCATCAGCTTCCTCTTGCCAGCATTGGCGCTCTGGAACAACCTGGCACCTCACAGCAGACAGACAAAAGCAGCTCTCTTCGCAAGTGAAGTACATGACTTTTCTCAGTTGGTCAAGCTTTTCTTTGTACTTCTCTCCCCTCCATTCATCAGCAAGAAACTTGACCAGGCCTGTCTTGTTTGCATCTTCAGTGAGGAGGAATCTGCGCCATTGCTTGATCATCTGTCCTGGAGCAACATTCTGCACTCTCAAGCCACTGGATTCGCCCCCACGAGTTGTTCTCTCTCCCGTGTATTTGATGGACTGGTCCCAGTAACAGTCAAACACAATGTCAAGCCTTGTGCTGAAGACGCTTCATTCAATGCCATGGAGAAGATGATCTCTGCAACTTCCTCAAACTTGGTCTGTTCTGTGACCTTGACACGCTGCACGAGTGCCATACCATCCACAATAGTAGCAGAATGTTGTGGCACTGAGTCAACCAGTGTTGCGCTTTTTTGCAAGCTTTTAGCCAAAGATGACTTGTTTGTTTTCCTCAACCGCCCATCAGGAGTGGCAAGAGACCAAGGCAGTGGTCCCAGAGGGTGACGCAGAAGCTCTTTCATGTCGATATTTCTGGCCTGACCCATCACCACCATGTGGCCAAACAGTGCTCTGTCTGCTTTCAAGATCATTGACCGCCCATCTTGGCACCTTTTTTGCTTCTTCTTTAGAACTGTTCCCAATGTTTTCAGTGAACATTTCTTCATTGGGTTATGGAACTTCTTTGAAGGTGGTGCAGTTTCCAGTTCTGTCCTTCCTGAACACAGCATAGGCTTTTTCTCTCTTTCATGGGCTTCTTTGATGTCAGTTGCTGCACGTCTGCTGGTGCAGTGGCACCAGATGAAACTCTGACAAGATCAGAATTCTCTTCAAATGGGTTGATCCAGCTCGACAATGTCTCTTCCACAGCAGATACAGCTTGCTCGTCCACCTTGATCCTTGACTGCTGCAGGTCTGGATGATTGAATCCTTGTCTGTTTGAATGACCCAGTTCCCTAAGCCTTGCCAAGAATCCACTTCGGTACTCAGAAGTAAGATAGTACCTACTGACTGCACTTGGCTGCAGGCTGAACCTTGTGGTCCCTCCCACTTATTTGAGTGTCTTTGTTTACAGGTGACCTCTATAGTCTGGTCAACTGGGATTCGCCTGAAGGGATTTTCCTCTGAAAGCTGAACAGCGAACTTGCCATCTCTGTATTCCTGATAAATCTCAGGGTGTTCCTGGGGGCAGGTTTGTCATCTCTCCATAATATGCTGGAAGGTACCTGGCATAATTCAACTTGTCATAAGCAAAGCACCAGGGTATCAGTGAACAGATGGCATGGAGATGCAAACTCCAGTTTCCTTCACAGGCTGCTCGCAGAAGACCAAGAAGGAGATCTTGAACCAGGTCAATGTAGGTCATCCAGAATGCGAACAGTTCTCCCTTTTCAACACATAAGTGCTGCAGAAAGTCTTCCCATGCTTGGAAGATATTGTTAGTACTTGATTCTTGTAGCAGCGAGTTGAAGGTGTCTTTGCAGATGCTATCAGGGAAATCAGCAAGTTTGTCTTCAAGTTCCTGGACGAGCGCTAAGACATCAGTGTGATTGTCTCTTAGCCAGGGGATGAAGCAGTGCCACATCATCCACATGAGTGCTTCAGGGATGCACTTGTGTGTCCTGACTGGCACCTCGCTTTCAAATACTTTTCTGGCAGAGCCTTCTGCTATAAGTCCAGACTCAATGCAAAGATCATGCAGCCCAGCATCTTGGAAACGTTTGACAGAATAGACCAGACAACCATGATGGTATGAAAGGCTCCAAGTCTCGAAACAACAGTTCTTAGTTGTGTTCTTGTGCTTCCAGATGATTTCAGCCACCTTTGCATGCAGTGCTTGATCAAAGACAATGATGATGCTGTCCAGATTCAGGGCGGTTCTGATAAACTCAGACTGGACAAGAATCTCCTGCACAGTTGTCATCTCTGTTGCTGGGGCGTTTATTGTTGGAAGATCTTTTTCTGTGTGCTCTTTATCTCTTGTCAAGATGCTGAAACCAGTCCATGAAGGTACCCTCTGTTCTCTTGCACTTACCAAACAGCTTAAGATCCAAATCAGATCTTTTCTTCTTGCTGTCTGGACATGTTGACTGTGCTCACCTGTGTCATTCTCCAAGGTCTTCTGTGGTTGTGGTCCCATCCTTTCTCCCGAGACATAGACTGGAAGTTGTTGAGTTTCAATTGCTATGCTTCTCGTCTTGGCGTTGGCAGGCTCTCTGTGGGTAGGTGTGGGCCAAACACACTTTTAATGTAATTTTATATAGTTTTTTTTAGAATAAACAATCATCAAATAAGACATTTCAAGTTATCATCTTTAAATTTCACGTGCGCGTTCCACTCTGGAGCGTGGATGGCGAACCAAATCAATGGAAAAACACAAAACGCTACAAGATCGACAGGTCTATCATGAGAATATCATCCCCGGGGTTGACAACAATAGTAAAAATCACAATGAGCATTTGTCCCACTCAGTGGTAACAAGCAATCTTGAACCTGAAAGACTAACTCTCGAGTGTCTGTCTGTTTAAAGAGTTGTTTGCTACAAATCATTATAGCTCTAAATCGTTGACCTGGAGGGACGACCTTTCACTCTGACAACAAGCCATTAGTGTCTGTTCACTGGAATCAATATGGTCATCCTCCTCAACAGACTACACACCTTTTCCATATAGCTGAGTTTTTGTCGTTGTGTCCAAGACACATGAAAACTCAGAAACCAAACTCAATTGTACATCTATCTCATACAAAAGCTGAATAATTAAGTAGTGGGGGAAAACAAGTGCACGCTAACAATTCTTTCATCATTGCAGTAATGACTTGGCAAAGATTTGAACTTAAAATTTTAAAGTTGTGGGGTGAAGATGAAGATGAAGAAACATAAAATTAAGAAAACATGTTATGAATATGCATGAGAGAACCATCATAATCCCTCTCGAAGGCAGATCTACTTATAGTGCCTGCTCCTAGGCCTTTCATCCACTGGATTGGACTCACTCATCAGAAAGACATGGCTAAATGTGTCTCTGCGCTTGGCAACAAATAGATGACATCATAGTCCATAATTTTGTGGTGTTCTCACCACCAAGGGTTCAGAAAATAATCCAACAGCACCCCCAAAGCAGCCAGTGAAGGATAGTAGAATGAAGCAAAACGAAAGTGAGGAGAGGAAAAAAGTTGCTGAAAAACTAAAAACCTGCAAACAGTCTAAAATGTAGGGGACAATCATTGAGCCTATGCTTGAGGATCCATTCAAAGATGCAAGGGAGATAAAAAGATATTGAATGGTCTGAGTGGTCAGCTCTGCTGTTCAATAACCCAATCATTGTCAGCAGCTAAGTATTGTGCAGATTAGTGCAGAACACTCTTTACTTGGATCTCCTAAGAAATGCAATCTCCTACTGATTGACCAAACAATAGAAAATGCTGAACAATTAAGTAGAGAGCAAGAAAAAGTGCAAGCTGACAATTCTTCCATCATTATAGTAATGACAGGGCAAAGATTTGAACCTCAAAAAATAGCGGGTGAAGATGAAGAAAGTGGAAACATAACATTAAGAAAAAACAGGAGGAAAAAAGTGTCAAACTGACCTGAATGTGGTAGCTGGTCCTAGAATTGAGGTTGGATTTCCCGACGTATCAGGCCCTAGGCCCCTCTTCGTATGGAGAAAAGTAAGGAATGAAGAAGAGAAAAGAGCCAAAAACGAAACAGAAGTGAAACTAAAAATGGTGAGAAGTAATCAAGACAAAAAGAAAAAGGTGAGCATGATTTACAGAAGAAGGGGATGGCTGAGCAGTTGCTGTTAAAAAGGGGTGGGTTGGTGGTGGTATAGGAGAGTGGAAAACGAGGGTTGTGGTTTACCTAAATATGAAAAGGTGTAACACTTTGTGTATGCGCTTGATATTGATATAGGAGGAGAGAAAGAAGGAGGACAAGAGAGGAGGGAGGGAGTAAGTTGGGGAAGAGGGAGAGAGAACGTGTGTGTGCCCCTAGAGATGGGCTACAGGGGGGACAGAGACAGCGGAAAGAGAGAGAGGGCCAAAGGCCACTAAAGGTCCATTACACTGGTGTTATTGCCTGCAGGCTGGATGGTTCCCAAGCGACTGATAAGAAAATATAATTGTTATAAATATGAAAACCCCTTCACTAGCTGCGTGAGAGACCGTCATAATCCCCTCTCGAAGGCAGATTTACTTACAGTGCCTGCTCCTAGATCTTTTTCCGCTTGATTGGACTCATCAGAGAGATACAGCTAAATGTGTCTGTGCTCTTGGCGTCAAATAGAGACACACCACAGTCCATAATTCTGTGGTGTTCTTACCACCCCAAGGGTTCAGGAAAGAATCCAACAGCACCCCCAAAGCAGCTAGCAAAGGATAGTAGAATTAAACGAAACGAAAGTGTGGAGAGGAAAAAAAGTTGCTGAAAAACTAAAAAAAAAAAAAAAAATATATATATATATATATATATACCTCGAAATATTTGGAAACGAAATCCAGCTTGTTGTGTTTTTGTGTTTTTCTTTTTGTCTCTCTCTCTCTCTCTCTCTCTCTCTCTCTCTATATATATATATATATATATATATATATATATATATATATATATGTGTGTGTGTGTGTGTGTGTGTGTGTGTGTGACGGACCGTTTCCCGTCTGGTCACAAATTTTCATGCAACCGTGCTAACCGGAAGGTAGTCGTCCGGAAGCCGGTTGAAAAGTTTACCTGACTACTACTCACCTGCGCACCGTTAAAGCCGGGTGAGCTGAACTGGTTAGGCAGTCTCTGCAGTGATTCTGGCTCTGCAGCATTCCAGAAGGCCGAAGAGGGACCCAGCTGTTTTTTTGTGGCAGTCAGGTATTTATCATTCAATATTTATTTGTTAGCAAACCGAAACCGTACTCCCGTTTAGGAGCGACTGAAACTTCCTCAGCGCACTTGTGAAGGCTTGGTTTAGAAAAGAAAAATATTTGCTGTGTTCTGTTGTCCTATGACTGGATAGGGTAACAAAACGAAATGCTGTCGGAAAACATGACTAGATGAAGTGAGTGTTAAAAGGAAGTGGTCTTCAGAAAAAAAAAAGAAAGGTTTCGTTTTATTCTATGACTTAACTAGTTATGAACTTCATGATGAAAAAAGTCTTATTCTAATGTGGTTTGTGAGAAGAGGGAGAGTTTTGATGCTATGAATAAGCGCCCAGAGTGAGCGACAGAGACTTTACATATCTTCTATATGGTGGTTTTGATTTTGATGTGGATAAGTATTTAATTCACTCTTGATATGAATATTGAATAGCTGTGTGTTGGTAAACAAGAGTGTGTGAAAATCGTTCCTTTACATGTACTGAAGTAGATGAATCTTTTGAAAAAAAAAACTTTAAAAATCTGGTGATTGTATGAATTGAAATGAACATTCTTGTTATTATACAAGAAAAGAAATGAACATTTGTGTCATGGCGAAAGACATTTATAGTTTGATGAAAAGTAATCATTAAGTGTGTGTAATGAATGTATTCATGGTTTATTGAAGGGGGTCTAAGTGGGAATTTCCCCAATTTGGATAACTAGATTCTGAAAGATTTATATTGAAATCCTTTCCTGTGTAGTATTATTATTCCAGAAAAAGGGAATGTTGTGTTGAAGAAGGAATATGCTGATGTTTGTCTAAAGTGGAATATGATGTGGCTAATGAATATGAATGTAGTCGTGATTGCAATGAGTAGTAGCCATGATAATCAAGGTAGTTAATCAGTTTCCCCCAGGTAGATTTGTTCCCTGGACTGAGGGGGACTGGCTGCTACTGTGTGAGGGTCAGGGCTCCGTAGCTGTGTCTACCCCCTTCTCCACCGTGTGATGGTGTGGAGAGGTCGGCCTAAGTGCCGACAATCTACCCTACCTGCCACTGCGCCCGGGACCGACTACCCGCTGTGCCAGTTGGGTTGGAGACGCCACTGCTGCTGCCAAGCCAGAGCGCCGCTCCCAAGTTTTTGAACCAGCGACCTGTTGGCGAGGCCGTCGCTGCGTTCTGTGCTTCTGTGTGTGTGTGAGCCACAGCTCCTGTGTGACACTCACCCTGTCGCCCGGCAGAGACGCGGTGAGTGCTAGTGTTTTTTTTTTTTTTTTGAGCCCACAGCTCTGACGTTCTGCAAGTTCTGTGTCAGACTTGACGCTGTAGACGTTGTCGTCTTCATCTTCATCGTCTTGTCGCCTTCGTCCTCTTCATCATTTCGTCGTCGTCGTCGCCGCCTTCATCGTCGTTGGAACCAGCAGCGACAGTAGATAGTGAATTAAATATAGATATATTTTTGTGTTGTGCGCCTTGTTTGGCGTATTTGAAATATTAGTATATACATATAGTTTGTGTGTACGCTTTGTGGTTGGCGTGCCGACTATTTATGATTTTGCATTTATTATATATTTGTCTGATGGCTCAGGCAGCATACAACAGAAAAAGTGTTGCCTAGCTGTCAATGTTCGGTGAGTGGGTGTGTGTATGTGATTTGGAAAAATCGTGCATGCATCCATAATCTCTGTGTGTCAGTCAGACAGTCAGATACCCGAAGACACCACTCATTCCATCCGTAACAATATGCAAACAGTCTAAAATGTAGGGATACATTTTGAGTTTGCTTGATGATCCATTCAAAGACGCAAGGGAGATCAAAAGATATGGAACAGTCTGAGTGGTCAGCTCTGCTGTTCAATAACCCAACCATTGTCAGCAGCTAAGAATTGTCCAGATTAGTGCAGAACAACCTTTACATGGATCTCCTAGGAAATGCAATCTCCCACTGATTGACCAAACGATAGAAAATGCTCAACAATTAAGTATCCTAGAGAACCGTATGCAACAATCATAGCAGCTCCAAACTCCCAACAAAACCGGTCACCCATTCTTGCCATACCTTCAAACTCAGTGGGAATGAGGGCAAAGAGATCCGGGCAGGAAAACGGATGTGTGCATTAGTGCACGGTGCCATTGATTTTAGAAAGTTACATATAGATAACAGACAGCAAGCTCTAGTAGCAGGGTGTGCACGACAAATACACGACTGGCAAAGGTATAATTCAGTAACGTAAAACACAGGTAAACAAATAGTTACAAATAAGTAGATAAAAAAACAGATAGATAGATAGACAGACAGACAAACAGATAGATAGATAGATAGACAGATAGACAGATAGATAGATAGATAGATAGACAGACAGATATATGGATATAGATAGAAAGATAGAAATATAGATACATTGATAGATAGATAGAGCTAGCCAGATAGATAGATATGTAAAAACAATGAATGAATGAATGAAAACTGAAAGATAAATAAATAGATAAATAGACAGATAAGTAAATGAATAAATACATACATAAATGAGTACACAAATAATCCAGTTTTCTTTTTCACGACCCATTATGATCCTGTTAGGAATATAAGGGAGAAAAAAGGATGCATTATACATCAAATATTTAATAAACATACCTGTTTCCATTTATGCAATATTACACTTATGCTGCAAAGTTACTGATATCCATCTTACACAAAGATTCCGAATACCCGTTCCCAGACAACCACAGCTGATATAGCACACTTGCCCAGCGATCTGAATCACTAGGCTTTGGACACCATCAACGCATACACAGCGAAATTCCTATAGTTTGGAACACGATCAAACCAACGGAACTCATATCAGGAGATAATGCTAAAGCAACAACGCATGCTGTCTGTTATTATGGTGTGATATACTGAATATGCAGACCAAAGGTGCATGTTCATATCCACTGTCATCCAATACAAAGTTCGGCTGTCTCATGTGGATCATGACATTGTTCTCATTCAGGAAGTGTTGATGTGGTGCTGGATAGGCTGTGTACACCTGTTCTCATGGGTCCTTTCCTCAATATTCGTCTTATGTTTGGAGAGTGTGGACGTTACGATTGGACGTAACGTACTGTTCTTTGTTGAAATGTTGGATTTACAGCGTGTAGCTGGGGCTTTCTTTTCTTCTTGCTCCATGTTTATGTTTTCAGTGTATGGTTTGAAGAAAAATGCCCAAACTAATACAATACACTTCTTCTCCATTGGACCGGGAGCAGCACGTCAGTGGACTTATGAACATCTAACTTTCAGAGAGAAAGCGCTAAAGGCGATATTAACCCATTTATGCCTAGCGTTCCCTATAGTGGGACGCTATAGTTATTTGCCCTTTATTGGCTTAATGTTAAAGATAAGGCAACTAAATTGTGATTATTAGTTACAGGGAAGCACTTTCTATAATTCTAATATACGCAAGCGCTATCTTCCTTGGAATGTATTTCCGGTTGTCGGCCATTTGTGATGAACCACATGGTTGAAAACAGTCAAGGTGGATCAAAGCGGAAGGTAAGTCAATATCTCTTTTGTCAAACACAATTTTAATGATATTATTGAAGTAAATGTGATACGTAGGATATAAACTAAAACCATGTGCGATGATATAAGCTTATTGTTTATAATTGGTAAAATTTGTTGCGTTTTAAAGGCGTTCCACTATAGGGACGCTAGGCACGAGTGGGTACAGGTTTTTCATTTCATGCTAGTGACAGTTTTTTTGTGTTTCAAATCAGTCTAAATTGTAACAGTGCTGACATATTTATGTTACATTGTTATTTCGTTTCATGATATGTTATAATTTTGATGGGTTTTTTTTTCTCGTTACGTCAATGTTATTAGTTACAGGATTGATAGACAGGCACAGGAGAACAAAAAAAAACAAAAAAAATACACATCATATGTTTCTTTTTTTTTATATTTCAGCTGATCTCTAAAGATGAAACAAAGTCAAACTAATCGAAGAGCTGGATAGCTCAGTCAGTAGAGGGTTCGACTCTTATTCCAAAGGTCAAGGGTTTGAATCCCGGCATTACTGAAACTGGTTCGCTGGTGTCAGGACAATGTGACCAGCTGTCTCTGATCCGCCAAAGTGGCTGAGACGTAAAGCACCGAACCAACCAACAGTCACGCTAACCTAAATATGTGCATGCTCGACTTCCTGGGTGCTTACTTTATCAAAACGATCTCTGTTTTGCAGACGATACAACGTAAATGAAGTACTGGATATCCTTGAAGCGGACACTGTTTTCCAAACTGCCAATATCTACATTGACCCCCCACCTACTGATGAATTGACAGACGAGGACAGTGGAGATGAAGATGCTGAAATTCACAATCTGAATGGCGGCAACTTCAGTCATCTGCTTCAGCAACAGTCATTTATGCTGACGGAAGACAGATCACTGGTGGTGACAGCACTCAATCTACTCCCCAAGAGAACGACATGGTCAGATTTTATAGTTATTTTTATCACGTACGTACCTACCTCCCTCTATTCCCTCTCCCTCCCTTCCTCCCTCCTATCCCCTGCTCGGATCTGAAACCCAAATTAACGATTATGTAAAAGACCTCTGGCAGGAGGATTTGGAATACACAGACGGATAACAAACTCTTTCAGATCCTCCAAACCTAAAGGAGTTCCTCCCCCATCTTCGTCTGGTGGTCGTAAAGAAGAAAAACAGTTCTGTGCCGGCTGCACACCGGCCATTCGTATTTTACCCATTCCTACCTTTTAAAGAGTGAAGAAGCTCCTTGGTGCATTCCGTGTCATGTGCCACTCACAATGAAACATATTCTTTTAGAGTGTTGGGACTTGCACGATGTGAGACACAAGCATTTTACAGCAGATTCCATGAAAACCTTGTTCAGAGATGTCCCGCCTGACGCGATCTTTGAGTTCTTGAAAGAGGTTAACATTTTTCATCGGATCTGAGATTTTACAGTGGAAAGATTTTTAACGAAGTTTTGGATGAGATTTTAGACGATGTCTTTTAAAGAACTGTGTGGATGAATGACCTGTGAGTTGATTTTAACGTGGTGACAGCCCTGATATGGCCCTTTGCGGTCGGCTGGGCTATAAGCAACATTATCTCTCTCTCTCTCTCCTCCCTCCCTCCCTCCCTCCCGAGAGAGAGAGAGAGAGAGAGAGAGAGAGAGAGAGAGAGAGAGAATCAAGAAAGAAAGATGAAATCTATAATTCAATATCTAAAACGTGTGTGTGTGTGTGTGTGTGTGTGTGTGTGTGTGTGTGTGTGTGCAGGATTCAGATGAACACGTTTCTGAACTGGGGAATGCAGAGTTCGGTGCAATCTCTTCACAACATGGTGGTAAAACGCAAAGCTGACTCAGAAAGGTTCGCACCTTTCTGGCCATCCTAATTCTATCTGGTTACTGCACAGTTCCCCGACGCAGAATGTACTGGTCCAATGACATGGACATTCATAATACAGCTGTCACCTCAGCCATGAGCCGAGACAGATTCGAGGAGATCATGAGATACCTCCATGTGAGTGACAACACCGACCTTGAAGCTGATGACAAGATGGCCAAAGTCAGACCACTGCTGACCATGCTGAATGAAAGAAGCCTTCGTTACTTTCTAAGACAACAGAATCTTAGCATTGATGAGAGCATGGTCCCGTACTATGGTCGTCATGGCTCAAAACAATTCATAAGAGGCAAACCCATCCGATTTGGATCAAGATGTGGGTCCTTGCTACCCCCTTGGGATACGCCGTCCAATTTGAGCCCTATCAAGTGGCGAAAGCAAGGCAAGCTGTTGCGGCCTGCCCTGGTGTGGGAATGGGAGGCTCAGTTGTCATCGATCTTGTATCTGAAATCCAAGGACAAGATGCTTTCCACCTCAAGTTTGACAACCTCTTCACGTCACTGAAACTCGTGGACTACCTCTCTTCCAAAGGCATTGCATGCACAGGAACCATTCGTGCAAATCGGGTTGAAGATTGTCCGCTGCGATCAGTGCAGGAGATGAATAAAAAACTCCAAGGGGCACCTTTGACTACTACACTGACACAAGCAATGCAATAATCGTGGTTCGTTCGAATGACAACAACGTTGTCAATGTGGTCTCTCCAACAAGGTGGGCGTGAATCCTACACAGAAAACCAGGTTTTCCAGGCAAGCCAGGCAGCACGTTAACATTGATCAGCCAGCTCTCATCAACCACTACAACAAGACAAACAACAAGACCACGGGAGGGGTTGATAGGATCGACCAGAACATCGACAAGTCCGTCCATCCGATCGAAGAAATGGTGGTGGTCCATTTTCTCACTTTGCCTGGATTTGGCCGTTTAGCAAACCTGGCACTTGTACCGGGCCACGCCCACTGGAGAAGAACGCCCCCCCTCCCCCCCCCCCCCCCCGGGATCTTCTTGCAGTGCGACGAGCCATTGCCACTGTCTGTCTGTCTAGATCAGTGAAGCAGCATCGCGTGGGACATCCACTTGGTCGCCCTGCCCAGCTTGACAAGCGAGTTGCACCGGCCCTTCGCTTTGACGGCAGAGATCATCTTGTGGAGCGTGTCCAGAAGCGACGCAGGTGTACTTCCTGTGGCAAGAAGAGCAGTGACAAGTGCACCAAGTGCAATGCGGGCTTCATGCCAAATGTTTTGCAGCCTTTCACACAGATGGCTGATCAATGACAGTATGCTTACGAAGACACGATGAGTGAACTACGTCAATCTGCTGTGACTCCACTATGAGTAAAATGCTCTTTTTGTTCTTTCTGTGTTCAGTCATGTACAATTAATCTGTCAACAACCAAGTCGATAATGCTATTTCATGATTTGATGCAAAATTCAAGAATACATTTGGCTGAACTATAATTTCAAATGAGTTCTGTGTCTTTGTATGTATCATAAAAACCTGTACCCTCCCGTGCCTAGCGTCCCTATAGTGGGACGGTAGGTTTTATATGTCTAAAACACAAACCGATAAAAGAAAAATGTAAAACCAACCTTCAAACCTCAATACTTGCAATATTGTACATCCCTGAATAAATGAAAACCAAAGAAAAAAATTCAGGCACATATGGGTTAAAGCTGAAGTTGAAAGGAGAACGTCATATGAATGTTTCGTAGATTTGCTTTTCTTCAAGAGTGTCCCATCAAACTTTGGCTGCAGACAGTATCGGTTTGCTTAGTCGTCCCAGAACAACTCGCAGCAACTTTTCAAATCAACCAACACCCAGCTGATTAAGAGCAGTAGCTCAGCTGCGCGAAAGGATAGTCACTGGACCGAAGCAAGTAGCCCTACGTTCTGCAAAGTGTTCGTACATATGCCACCACTTAATAATTCTTGCCTACTAGTTAAACACCTTCCCGGCTTTTCCTTTGATTTAACATTGTCCGTTCGCTTCTCTTTTTTTTCCTACTTGACTTTGTGTTGCTGTGTGAATTTCATTTATACAAAAGAAGTTAGTAAGTCATATGAACTGACAACCTTTACCAACAGCCTACCTGTGCACACAGACTAGACAACTGATTCAACGGGGTCAAAACTGCCCTTGGCGATTGTCTGGCTTCTTTCAAAGTTGATTCCTTTCACCTTTGGCGAAACGACATGTTTAACCATTTGCGTTGCCCTCGACGAAATCTTTATTTACTCCGTTTGCTTCGTCTCCGAAGAAATTTTGTTTACGTTAGAGCTTATCCGACCTTGTCAGAGGAATTGTCAGATACACTGTTCTTTGACTTTATTGGAAGAAATATTGGCTGTCATGTTTGTTTGAACTACAATTCGTTATAAACTGCTCGGTTCTGGTCATTGTGCTGGAACTGTTTCTCTTATGTGACTCATGTTCATTGGACTTGGGTGAATCAAACTAGCTGCCAAGATGCCAGACCCGGAGTATGCCGGAAATAAAAGGAAATAAAGTTGTTTATTACCTTGCAGGTACAAAATTGCACACACACACACGCACACACACACACACACGCGCGCGCACACACACACACACACACGCGCACACACACACACACACACACACACACACACACACACACACACACACACACACACACACAGAGTTTCCCGTTATGCTACACACTTTCTTGCATTGTGTCTTTAAATGTTGACAACTGACAATCGAGTTTTTTTTTTTAATTAATTTATTATTTTTTTTTCTTTTTTGTGTGTGAAGAGCTACACTTTCCATGAAGAGAAAGCATAAACGCACGTTTTCCAAGTGAAAACGGCGCATAAGTTCCCCTCTATGTCAAACTGTAGGTTACAACATGTGTAAAACAGCTTAAGGTAGCAAGTGACTGGGGATCAAATGTACGCAAAGGTTACAATTTACTTTCAGAAAACTCTGGCCTCTGCTCAACTAGTCTGCTGCAGGACATACACGGTAAAAATGATAATATAACCTAGGCCAGGATTCCTCAATTTCAAGAGCTGGAATGGAGAAATACCAGGGAAAATGCGCAGCTGTAAAACACGATCTTCCATTCCAGGAAAAGGAGGCCTGAGAAGAAAATAATATTCCACCAGTAAGCGTTCTGTTAGTTGTACTGTTCCTCGAAAGTAAAGGTCTGCAGGAGATGCAAATGACAGCTGTTTCGCCCAGTGAAGACTCCATCAGGTTTGCTACTTGATCCCAATTACTTACTGACTGATGAGAAGCACTACAGAATAAACTGGGACACTCTCCCAAATCGAGTAGACCCGCCTGAATATATTGAAGGTGTCTCCAAACAGCAAAGAAGGGCACCCAGTGAATGGAAAACAAACAATACGAACAGGCAGATTTAAATCTGTCAACAACCAAACACAGAAAGAACAAAAAAGAAAAGAAAAGAGAAAAGATGCAGCCTACATAATGTCAATAACCTACTGGTGAAAAAACCAAAAATCTGTCTGTCTGTCTGTCTGTCTCTCTCTCTCTCTCTCTCTCTCTCTCTCTCTCTCTCTCTCTCTCTCTCTCTCTCTCTCTCTCTCATCGTGCTCCTCCTGCTGCTCCTCCTCGTCGTCGTCGTCGTCGTCGTCGTCGACGTCCTCCTCCTCCTCCTTCTCCTTCAACTTGTTGTTGTTGTTGTTGTTGTTGTTGTTCTTCTTCTTCTTCTTCTTCTTCTTCTTCTTCTTCCAGAAGTATCATGATTGTTGTTCCATGTCTTTTTAAAGCTATGAGTGTGCACATTTGCATCCTCACGTTTAAAATTTCTTTACATTGTTACTTTCTGCCTACCTTGTAAGAAAGTAACGTCTTCAAAATGCCTGCTACATTATGATACACTCAAAATGAAACCTTTCTTTTGTTTCGTATTTTTATTTGGCTCTGGGGTTAACACGGCAATTTTATGTATGTCATTGTAGATCCCATGAAGACATTATGATAAACACAAAATCAAACCTTTCATTGATTTTAAATTCTAACTAAGTCTCGGGGCAAATACGGCAATAAACAATCCACTCTAGATTCCCGAAAGTGATTGTTTTTAGATGTTCGGCCAGATGCGGTTTTACTAAGGAATTATTGTTCAAATGATATGTTCTGACTGATATGTAAACTGTGTTGAAAGACGTGTGTGTGTGTGTGTGTGTGTGTGTGTGTACACCATCGTTTCTTTATCCTCAATTCGAATTCTTCCCTCGTGCGGTCTTTTTACTTAACAATGCCCACAACGTTTCCCTGTATCGAGACCCCATGCTGTAATATATAAAAAACATTCAAAGAGGAATTCAATGAAGCTGGAGCTTTCTAATACCCACAGTGTGGTGAAGAAGAAATTGTGATATTGTCCTCCAGCGGTCATTCCAGGCAAAAACAGATAGGCAACGCGGAAAACACAGACGGGAGAAATGCAGATGATGAAGAAGACAGAGTTACCAATCAGCATTTTGTGAGAGCCACTTCTCGAGGAGAGAGCGATGACGATGTTTCTATCCGCCACGTCACAATCTGACGAAGTTTCACTGTAGTGATTATCGTGGATGTTATCACCACTATCATCAACACTCCTGGCAAACCAGCACCGAATATGCCACCATCCAGAACGTCTATTAATTGCTTGTGATTCCTGTACAACCCACCGCCTGTCATCATCATCATCACTTCATCAGTTACAGGATCATACACACACTGAACCCAGAATCTATAGGACACAATGAAAAACAAACTGAACACACTCAGAAACAGACAAATAATGATGCCAGCCATGGTTCTGGTGCTGAGCAGAGTCTGGTACTTCAGCGGTCTGAGGACACAGTAACATCTCTCACAGGCGATGATGGCGGACAGAGCGTAGGAAATATACCCAGAACCCAGAATGAAAATGAGATTGTTGTTGGCCATGAACTTGTTCACAGAGCCGTCACCACTTGCCCACTCAGGTGCAGATAAATATTCTCAGCATGCAGAAACATAGACGAGGTTAAGAAGACTTCATCAGACACAGCCAGCATGAACAGACAGAGGTTGACACGATCCTGAAGACCTTGTTTGTAGAACACCGCCATGTTGATGACGTTGGCTGGTCCACCGATCAGATAGAGGAATCCTAGCATAAAGTCTCTTTGACTGCACTGGCAAACTGCTCCACTTTTTGACTGGCAAAGTCATCAGGATTATCCCAGGGTAGATGTTGTGACTCGTTAAGCCTGAGCGGGACACATTCGATAGCCAGTGATGTGTTCTGGACAAGGTTCTGTGTTGGCATCGT
>JADBJO010005687.1:50000-60000 GCA_016801955.1 Conus betulinus | reverse complement strand
GTATGCTATGTTCCTAATATTTATTAATCAGAATTTAAGACAACCTTAAAACACATTTTTTTCTTTGCTTTTCTTTTTTTCTTTCTTTTTTATTTTTGATTACAATAGTTAAAAAACATTATGAGAAGCGGGGACTCCCCACCATTTTCGTAAACGTTGTAATACAATGAAGTGGCAAACAATTTCTATGAACACAAACTGCAACAGAAAGGTCTGACCATGATGAGGATTCGTGAGGCCACGACAAAAAACTCAAGGGAAGGAACTCCTTTTGTACTAAACCATGAACAAATGGGCGGCTGAATGGGGAAGAGGAACATGGAATCTGGAAGAAGAACAACCTCCTCTTGTGAGGTCTTTCAGCGCTAGAACTAAGGATGATGCTGGCCGCGTCAGGAACCGTGTTATGGTTGGCAGACGGTTATCCATCAGATGCATGATGTCTACCTTCGGCGAATAACATAGCATGGTGCATAACATTCTGACAGACGTCTAGCTCATGAGGAAGTTTAAAGCAAAGCAGATCCCGGAAGATTTGAACAAAGAACAAAAAAAAAAAAAAACGTCTCAGTATAAAACTGTTCAGTGACAACTTGTACCTGTTTTTCAAGCAGATCCCATTGACGTATTGGCCAATTTTGTGTTGTCATCATACAGACGAGCAATCTGGGCGGTAAAATACTCCGTATTCTCGCTTGGGGGCACATGAGACCGAGTGGCGAAGCTTGGCTGTGTCTGGAGTGGCACTGTCTTCATCTGTCCGTGGGCAGGGGTGGTTGGGTCTGTTGGGTGTGCTCGGCAGCTGGAGGGTGGTGTTTTCCGCCGGTGGGCTCTGCAGTCATGAAATACGGGCTGGCACACTATGGTGATACTATTTTAAAGGCTGTTATGAGTTGCATCCTGTAGTCTGATTTACCTCTGTTCAGGAGCAGTTATGTCCCTTGATATCTTAATGGCGTGTCCTGCGCGTGCCTGTACCCATCGGCAACACAGCGCAGGCCTCCAAGGGTGGTACAGGACTGCTCAAAAGGCGGGTGAAGACAGTGCTTCTCCGGGTTCTTCCCAGCACCTTCAGGTGATTCTTTTGATTCCAAAAAACGTCTCGGTTTTTAAAAACTGTACCGCGACAGCTTGTACCTTTTCTATTTTCAAACAGATCCCATCGACTTCTTAGCAAAATGTGTTGTCACCACACAGACGAGCAGCCTGGATGGTAAAATCATTTTGGCTTAACATCCCGCTCCTTTCCACTCCCGCCCAAAAAGAAAAGGCTCAGATCGCCTGGTTAGCTGATAAGGTCATAACCTTCTTCTTCTTGGACGCTAAACGAATCCTGTGGCTGAACTCTGTTGAAAAAAAAAAAAAAGAGCTTCAACGTAAGTGGAGAATATCATGTGACAGTGCTCAGGTACCTGTGGGGAAATCTTGTTGCTAAACGCCATGGAAAGCTGAGGAAAGGGAGGAGGGGTGGGGAGTGCTGTTTCACCAAGACAACACACCAGCTCACAAATCAGCCGTTGCCACGGCAACTCTGCGCGAGGAGGGCTTGCAGGTCATTGATTACCTCTCTTGCTTTCCTGACGTAGCTCCATCTGTTGTTTGTTGTTTGTTTCTTTCGCTGTTGTTGCAGGCAGAGCATAGTCCTGTTTCCCGTGAAGGGATCGTATAGGTGGACCTTTGCTGGGTAGATGTGTGGAGTTGGATTGTAATTATGAAGAAAAATACAATGTGCAAGGACCTTTGAAAGACTTTGGTTCCCCACCCCCCCCCACCCTCACCTCTCACCTCTCTCTCTCTCTCTCTCTCTCTCTCTCTCTCTCTCTCTCTCTCTCCTCTCTCTCTCTCTCTCTCTCTCTCTCTCTCTCTCTCTCTCTCTCTCTCTCTCTCTCTCTCTCTCCATGTGTCCATGTATATGTATGATGTATGTGTTTATGTATGTATGCATGTATGTATGCATGAATGTATGTATGAATGCATGTATATATGTATGCATGTATCCATATGAGTGTGTGTGTGTGTGTGTGTGTGTGTGTGTGTGTGTGTGTTGTGTGTAAATGTGCGTGTGTGTGTTTAGAGAGAGAGAGAGAGGGAGAGAGAGAGACAGACAGACAGACAGAGAGAGAGAGAGTCATTTTATTGGACAAAGATGTTGACATTTTGTTTTCTTTATAATGTTTACTAAAATGTCAGTGCAACTACCAATGAATCTGACAACAGGTTGGTTTGAGTCGGTCAGTAAGCGCCAGACCAGATTGGATCTCTTGAAAATGATCACTGATCAGTAGCAGTTGCAACGTCCCAACATCGATGGTCTTTCATGCATTGTTCTCACATTAACTTCAGTTTACAGTTCCTCTGCAAGCGTGTTTCACCGATAATTCCGTATCAAGGTATTGGTGAGTTCAAGGGCACTGTCTGAAAGGCCGAATTGGCGCCCCCCCCCCCCCCCCCAACGGTATGTGTGTGTGTGTGTGTGTGTGTGTGTGTGTGTGTGTGTGTGTGTGTGTGTGTGTGTGTGTGCGTGTGTGCGTATGTGTGTGTGTGTGTGCGTGTGTGTGTGTGTGTGTGTGTGTGTGTGTAAGGGTGGGTGTGTGTGTGTGTGTGTAAGTGTGTGTGTGTGTGGTGTGTGTGTGTGTGTGTGTGTGTGTGTGTTTGTGTGTGTGTTTCGCGTACGCTGACCCCACAACTAGGTGATGTCATCAAAGAGCATAGAAAGTTTCCCCCGAGTATGCCAGTTCAAATCATCCAATATAGAACACCCTCGAAGTGGTCAGCAGTACAGCGTCGCCTCCGGCAAGTTGCCTCCGATCGACTTGATAATGACTGCTCCCATAGACTGCCAGTGTTGGGGCGCGAGAACAAAAACCAGGCTATGACTGTGGAAAAGTATTCAGACTGAACCATCGTGGGTACGATACCACGGAAGATCACGCAACCAAAACAAGAAGCAAACAAAGAAACAACCAAAGACAAAACCAAACATGAATGAATGGGTAAAAAGTGGAATACATAAATGAAAGAATTAATGAATGTGTGAATGAATGAATAAAATAAGGAATAAATGATAACAATGTATGAATGGAGGTAGTGACAGGTTTTAATATCTTTAATTGTCACAACGTATAAGACGGTGACAGGGAACACCCTAGGGATGTAATGGGTTTCCCCTAATTAAATCCTCCCTCCCACTAACTAATACTAACACGCACTACAAAACAGACACAAGCAAAACGAATACAGGTGCACAAACAGCCAATTTATTTACAGTCACTCCCACAATCATTCACAATCACCCAAACAGCACATATACCTTAACTTTCACATTACAACCCATGAGCACTCAAAGGACAGGCATATAAACCCCAGCAAATTCCTTTGCCACAGCACCCAAGTGCACAGCGATCAAGCACAGACCCAACCCCGGTGCATACAAACACCAACCAATAAATAACATGCCCTCCAGTCGCTGGGAATCTCAAGGGATCCCGACCCATCCAGAGTCCAATCTAGACAAGGGGCACTACTGGCGGAATCACATGGTAACCAAGGGCTGGACTGCCAGGCAATTAGACAGCGCCACCGACCCTTTGGTGCCCATGCGATACCCAGCCGCTCAAGACCACCTGACCAACCTCTGCTGGCAATTAGCTCACCCAGGAGCACTTATTTACCAAAAACACACCCCACCACTTCTCTTCCCTCAAATAATCAAAATTACTAACAAACATATATACTTGTCAAACAGTTTCCCAACTCACACACATTCGCACACCCCCCCGCCCCCACACACATCCGCCAACACCATCAATGGCTGCTCCACCCCTAGCAAGTCTCCGCAACCATCAGTAGTCACAACATCACCACCGGCTAATCGGACGGGGATGAAGAAGGACGACAGAGTGAGGCGCAACTGTCGAGACCCAAACGATGACGACGACTGAAGCTTACCAGATGATGAAGACTGAAGACTAACAATGGAGACTGAAGATGATTGAAGATCACCAACCTATCACAAAGTGTGTGTATGCAGTAGTGTAACTATCACACCCTACGTGTGACACTGAGGACCACAGTGGAAACAACCTTGCAGTCACAGAGTCGCAGACTGGAAGCTGGCAGTTAGGGACACACGTGACCTGGACAGGTCACGCACGTAGGACTTTCATCCGATGGCAGACGCAGGCGGCAGGTGACACCACATCCACACCCCCTCGCAGCCTCACTTAGCACCCACCCAAGGTCGGTTCCACCTCGGACTGGTACGGGTGGTGGGGGCGCATCAGAGCCAAGCCAAGGCGGAAGTCGGGCGACCACCAGAGCAGTCATCACAGCGGATGACAGGACAGCTGCCAGGGTAGATTCAGGCGGAAACCAGGAATGACAGCCCAGGCGGCAGTCACAGGCGGAAGCCAGGGCGGTCTGTCAGCACCTGGGTCAAAAAAAAAACAGCACACCGACGCGTGGAAGCAGGACCCGACCTTGAAGACCTCCGTCTCCCTCACAGGACGGTCGACACCCAGGACAGGACAGGAGGACAGGACACCCGCGCTGCAGTGTACCAGTGGACGCCTCTGCGCCACTGCTCAACGTAAACGCAGACGGCACACCGAAACATAGAAACAAACGCTCGGAAGCCAAGCCAACACACGGTCGACGACCGAGAGCTCACCGTGACACCCTACCAAGCGAGGTAGTAGCAAGAGTGTCAGATACCATACTGCAAACCGCCGAACCTTCGCGGACGGGTTCCAGGAGTCGAAACTGATGAGAGAAAGCCAAGCTAGCATCCCAGTCGACAAAAACTGACCACAGCTCACCAGCTTCCCTCAACCAATAGACAACAACAACACAAGCTGACCCTCACGGTGATCATGGTCACACACACGTGAACATCGCACCCACAGACCTTCTCGCCTGGACTTACCTCCCTTAGCACGCAAGCCAGAATCACAACGGCTACACGCCTCAACGACAAAAACGCAACGGCGTCTTGCGCGTGACAATACCCCCATCCTGAGATTTAAAGCCTGTCTTTAAAAATACCCCACCATAGCAAACACGCGCAAAGAGCAGCAACATGAACAGTATGAACAACCTGAAAAAAAAATCAGAATTCACTACAACCACTCAATGCCTCACGCGTCCAACTGACTCAGTATCGAACTCCAGTACTTTGTTAAGACAGCGGAAGTCCACGCAAAATCGTATCTTACCGTCTTCCTTTTTGACAAGCACAATCGGAGAACAATATGGTGACACAGATTTCTCTATCACCCCCATCCTGAGCATTGTTTCCACTTCTTCTCGGACGCATTCACGCTGTGTGAGTAGGGCACTGGGTATGGCTTAGCGCGCACCGGAACATCCGTGCTCAATTTGATTTCGCACGTCTCCAGTGTTGTCTCCCCAGGCAGGTCAGTCAACACATCCTTAAACTCCTCTACCAACTGCTGAAGTTGTTCCCGGAACTGGGCCTCCTCTGCACCAATGACCACATCCTTCGCTGTCTCGGTTGTAGTCAAAGGGTACCAAAGGAATATCCTTCCGAAGGGTAGGAATAACCTGACTGGGATCTTCCTCTTGAGTGATCACTGCAGCCACAGTTGTCTGTTCCAACTCACTGTCTCTCTCTACAAACTCCTTCAGTAAATTGGCGTGGTGGTAGAGCTTCTCCTGTCCGCGTACCGAATCTTGTAGTCTGCCTCGCCAACCCTCGCCACCCACCATGGGGAAAGGACCCTGCCATGCCAGCTCCAGCTTGTTATTCTTCACTGGCCGCAGGATCAAGACCCTCGTCCCCGGTTGGAGAACACGAGGTCGTGCCTTCACATCGAAGTGCTGTTTGTACCTGGCCGACGCTTTCTCTAAGTTCCCTTGGGCGATCTCACAGGTCTCGGCGATCCTGTTGCGCAAATCAAACACATATTCGGCTGCTGCAGTCTGTGTGTCTACGTTCTCAGGCTTCGACCAGAGATCGCGCAAACACACTCATAGGGCCTCTCACCCGACGTCCGTAGAGCATTTCGAATGGAGAAAACCCCTGTGCTCTGTTGAGGAACCTCTCGGTATGCGAAGAGTAATGCTGGCATCCATCGGTCCCCACTCCTCTGGTCTGTCTTGGGTGAGTCTACGTAGCATCCTTTTTCAATGTGCCGTTGAATCGCTCCACAAGACCATTACATTGAGCGTGATACGGAGTAGTACGCAGCCCTTTTCACTGACAGCAGCTTGAATACCTGGCTCATCGTTTCGCTGGTGAACTGCGTTCCTCTGTCAGTGAGAACCGAGGAGGGTATACCCGTTCGCGACCACATGGAGAACAACGCTTCTGCCACAGTCTCAGACGTGATAGCTCGAAGAGGGGACGGCCTCGGGATACCTGGTCGCAAAATCCACTTGCACCAGAACATACCTACTTCCTGACGCTGACATAGGTGCAATTGGCCCGATGATGTCCACGCCAACTCTGTCAAATGGTTCTCTTTCACCACTGGCATCCTGACTAGGGGTACCGGTCTTACACGCCCCCTTTGTCCAGGGTGCGCTGACAATTGGGACATGACTTCACATATATCTGCCGATATCTCCGCACATCCCCTGGCCAGTAGAAATATGGAAAAATACGATCCTTAGTCTTGTTGGATCCCAAATGCCCTGCCATTGGGATGTCGTGGCCAAGAGCCAACACTATCTTCCTCAATGACCTAGGTACACACACTTGGTTCGCCACGCCGTTCGCACTTTCGTGGCGTCGCATAAGAACCTTGTCTTTCCACAGGAAGGACACCTTATTTCCATGGGGTTGGAAAATAAAAACCTTCCGCGGCAGCCTTTCGCGCTGGGGCCAGACTGTCATCCTGGTCCTGCTTCTGAATAAGCTCCCTCTCGAGTCACCGCCAATACTTGCTCCTTCAGGGACAAAGGCCCAATCGGCTTGTCGAGCGCTCGTGTCTGTGCGCGGGTCAGTACAGCCACCTGCGACTCTGCCGGACTCACGTGCCCGTCTGACACACCAATCACTCTCACAGGGTACACTGGAACCCTCTCTGGTACCATCGCTCCCTCACGGATGATGAAGTTCCCCACAAGTACCTCGGTGACCGGGTCTTCCATTACCAAAGCCTCCACTTTGCCTATGAAGTATGGTGTATCTAACAACACCGACGCCACTGGTAACACACTACGGCAACGTGACTCTGCCAGCACCACCGTCTGGGTCTTCCCGTGTATACGCATCATAGGGCACCAGTCTTGCGGCAACCACGGTGTGCGACGCCCCGGTGTCCCTAACTCCATCAGCCCATGCTTCTCCCACCTTAAACTCGGCACCGTGGGCTGAACGGTTTCCTGCAGAAGGATATGCATAGTGGTGTCGACGTCTCTGCATAGACTTCACCTCCAGAACTTGCAAGGAACCGCACTTGGGCATTTGAATTGGGACAATTACGCTGGTAATGTCCAGGTTGACCACACATGCGTAACAAGTCACCTGCCTCTGCGAACCCCTTGGCCGGCTTGCCTGAACTCGACGCAATAGCTTGAGAGATCTTGACCTCAGTGGCCTGATCCTGGCCCTTGCCTCCTGCAGGCTTAGACTTCCCTTCCTGACCATTCCCCGTTGCCGATCCAGCTTTCTTGCTCTCCCTGCATTCCCTGCCCATACGGCGGGCCTCAGCCAACCGAGTCGCCTCCCTTGCCACCGCCTCAGCACTGCTGGGCGATGTGCGACGGACCTCGGTCACGAAATCAGGAGTCAACGTCCCATAAAGCTGTTCCCTCCATGATCAGGTCTTCACATCCTCTGCCTTCGTCTCGTCCTTGCCAGCAGCCGAACCGACCACAGACTGAAGCAAGCCTTTAACCGGTCTAGAAACTGTTCAAACGTCTCGCCAACATCCCTTTTTATGCTTCTAAACTTCTTTCGGTAGGCTCGGGCGTCCAACCGGAAATAGGTCAACAACGCTTCCTTCACATGCTCAAAATCAGCGAGGTCGGTAGCGTTGAGACGTAAGATAGCGTCTCTGGTCTTCCTCGAAGCAGAGCAATGAGTCGAGACGACCAAGATGTCCTTTTCCAACGACAGAGTGTGGCAAACCGCTCAAAATGGGCGAGATACATACATATCCACATCGTCGGTATCATTGAGAGGATCAATAGCAACATGGCTGGTAGCTTCATCTTCCGCTCGTTGCGCAAGCAGCTAGCTCCATCTTGCGCTCCTTAAGCTTCAATTTTTTCCCCACTTAAGGTCAACCTCTTTCTGACGCAATGCTAACTCATCCTGCTCCTTCCTTCTCCTGGCTTCGAACTCTCTCCTGGCTATCCACTACCTCCTGGGCATGCCGGGACTTCTGGAGGGCAACTTCATCCTCCTTCTTCTGGGCATCTGCCCGAAGAATGGCGAGTCTAAGTGAGGCTCTCCTCCTCTTCTCTGGCCAGCCTAGCTGCAGCCTCCTTCTCCTCTCTAGCGAATCTAGCCGCAGCACGCTGCTCTCCCCCTAGCCAACTCCCGGGCCCTATGCGCCTTCTTTATAATCAACTCTTGACTCCGTTCCTCCTCCTTAGCCAGATTATCCGCAACGAACTGGGCCAACTCTATCTTGTCGAGACCCAAATCCTTCCCAAGCAAAGTGTACCGCTGCACCGGGGACATGGTGACCTCATACTTTGCGGACCCCGGAGCAACCGTGACCCCTTCCTACTGGATGTTGGTTCGCCAGCTGCAACAGCATCACTCGTACGCCCAGTAGGAGTGAACTCATATCCTTTTTCACCACTGACTTCCTCCTGCTGCAACACGCGATGGGACCTAAGTTTACGATCTGTACCAGACGCCATCATCCACTGATCCCACAACCGCAGACTATCACCGCAACACAACACGTTGCAATGCACGGACCACGCCGCCCTGCACGGACTATGCCGCAACACACGTACCACCGACGCGCACCAACGCAAGGCCAACCCCTTCACAAAGTTTTTTTTTTTTTTTTTTTTTTTTTTTTTTTTTTTTTGGTACAACACACCTAACCCCACTCACTCCAGGTATAGGTTAACCAACTTTAGTCCAAACGTAATCCCCCAGTAACACTAACCAGGAAGTTAACCCTCAACCTCTAACTCCCCATTATAACATATTTTCCCCTGTCGCACACAGCACCGATAACGAACGTTTTGTGCCAACGTTCTCACAACACAATCATGGTTTATGCATACTCAACAATTCATCATGGCATGTCAACATTCAGCAAAGCCTATCAGCATTCATTTAACATGTCAACGTACCACCACAACAGGAAAAAGGGGAAAGGCGACACATTTTCACACACACCATACATGTCACACCGGCTGCCCCACACCGAGACAGGACACGGACCATGTGACCAGGCTATTTATGTTTTTTATTGAGAGCCCAGGTAACCCGCGCTGCCACTCCAGCAAATAGCACGCACCCTCCAACCACAACTTACAACTCCGCACAACAAGGCCCTATCACTCTACCCCAAAACCGAAAACAAGTCTAACCCGACTATACACCTAGCTAAACCTACTCAATTACCCCGCATCTCCACCATATATGTCACAACGTATAAAGACGGTGACAGGGAACACCCTAGGGATGTAAATGGGTTTCCCTATTTTAAATCCTCCCTCCCACTAACTAATACTAACACGCACTACAAAACAGACACAAGCAAACGAATACAGGTGCACAAACAGCCAATTTTATTTACAGTCACTCCCACAATCATTCACAATCACCCACACAGCACATATACCTTAACTTTCACATTACAACCCATGAGCACTCAAAGGACAGGCATATAAAACCCCAGCAAATTCCTTCGCCACAGCACCCAAGTGCACAGCGGTCAAGCACAGACCCAACCCCGGTGCATACAAACACCAACCAATAACAACATGCCCTCCAGTCGCTGGGAATCTCAGGGATCCCGACCCACCCAGAGTCCAACTAGACAAGGGGCACCACTGGCGGAAT
>JADBJO010005687.1:35000-40000 GCA_016801955.1 Conus betulinus | reverse complement strand
TCTCTCTCTCTCTCACACACACACACACACACACACACACACACACACACACACACACACACACACACAAACAATTTGATAGTGGGAGAAAACACATGCAGACTAACAACTCCTCCATCATTATGTTAATAACGACTTGACAAAGGGAACAATCCGGAAGTGGGGGGTGGCGGTGGGAAAAAAAATGAGGATAAAGAGTGAAGGAAATCATGCATAA
Source organism: Conus betulinus (assembly GCA_016801955.1). Taxonomy (NCBI): domain Eukaryota; kingdom Metazoa; phylum Mollusca; class Gastropoda; order Neogastropoda; family Conidae; genus Conus; species Conus betulinus. Next base: position 39,783 of record JADBJO010005687.1, on the reverse strand, counting down.
ATATCACATCCTTCACTAGCAGCCTCAGGACACTGCCATAACCCATCTTGAAGACAGAACTATTCATGTTGCCTGCTCCAAGGCCTTTCGCCCACTGGATCTGACTCATCAGGGAGACAAACGTGCTCATTAAGACCTTTCATCACTTTTTGTTCCAAAATTACGTTTTCCTCTTTCTGTGGCCCGTTTTCCTGAATATTTGCCAGAACGTTTCTCTAAATCGAGATCCCATACTGTAATATATAAAGAAATTGAATGAGGAGTTGACAAAGGTGGATGTTTCAAACCACCAAAGTGTGGTGAAGAAAAAATTATGATATCGTCCGCCTGGAGTCATTTCTGGCAAGAACAGATAAACACACAGGAAAAAAAAAACAGACGGGAGAAATGCAGATGATGAAGAACACGGAATTTCCAATCAACATTTTGGTGAGCGCCACTTCGCGGGCAGACAGTGATGACGAACTTTCAGATCGCCACGTCACAATGTGACGAAGTTTCACCGTGGTGATAATTGTCGCTGTTTCATCACGATCATCAACCCTCCAGGCAAACCAGCTCCGAATATGCTGCTCTCTGCAGAGTGTCGATTAATTGTTTGTGATTTGTGATTGTGATTCATGTAAACTCACCGCCAGTTACAAGCATCATTACTTCACCGGACACAGGATCATAAGCACACTGAATCCAGTATCGGTATGACACAATGAAAAACAAACTGAACACACTCAGAGACAGAGAACAATAATGATGCCAGCCATGGTTCTGGTGCTGAGCAGAATCTGGTACTTCAGGGGTCTGAGGACACAGTAACATCTCTCACAGGCGATGATAGTTGACAAAGCATAAGAAATATACCCTGAACCTAAAAGGAAACCCACATTGTGTTGGCCATGAACACGTTCAGTGGGTTCTTCACTGCTTGACCACTCAAGTGCATATAAATATTCTCAGCATGCAGACACACGGAGGTAGTTATATAGATCTCATCAGACACAGCCAGCACGAACAGACAGAGGTTGACACGATCCTGAAGACCTTGTTTATAGAACACTGCCATGTTGATGATGTTGGTGGTCCCACCAATCAGGTAGAAGAGTGCCAGTGCAATGTCTTTGACTGCATGAGTGTATGCTTCTACTTCCTGACTGACAATGTCATGAGGATTGTCCCAGGGCAGATGCTGTGACTCGTTGAACCTGAGCTGAAGGCACTCTTTGTTACGTGACACATTCTGCACAAAGTCCTGTGCGGACATCGTGTCCTGAACGGTGGTATGGTTGTTGATACTCATGGCTCGAAACGTGTCATTCAGAACTTCATCTCCACGTTCATATTTCATTGTATGGGCAGTTTGAAAATGTCATAGCAGTACGACTGTCTTATTTGTTGCTGCTGTTAACATTGAAGGATTTATATTGAAACGGATGCAGATGGTAAATATCTGAGAAATACCTGTATGCTGGGAAACAAAGAACAGTGGATACATGTTACAAACTTTTCAAAAATCACAATCGTCTGTCATCAACTAAATAAAAATCGAAGGTTTTGAGAAATCTGAATTAACGAAAAGGTTTCACAAAATGTGCAATCAAACTCAGACGATCATGTTTTTTTTTTTTTTTTTTTTTTTTTTTTTGCCAATTTAAAACAGCTTGTTCCGAGAATACACGAAATCAGAGACAAAGTTTTGATAACAGTATGGTAGTCTGTAGCCTATACTGAACAGCAGTAAGTATTTCTTTGTTTTGTATTATGTTGCTCAGTTTCCGTAAATTGGCATCCAAGAGTGTAGCATGAAATCTTACATAATACACTTAATGTAATTAATCTTTCGATCTATCTAAGTATCTATCTATGGATCTATGTATCTATCTATCTGTCTGCCTATCTGTGTATCTATCTATCTATCTATCTATCTATCTATCTATCTATCATCTATCTATCTATCTATCTATCTATCTATCTATCTATCTATCTATCTATTTATCTATTTATCCATCTATGATACATGAAAGGCATGGAATATCTTTTTATGCCACCACTAAACTGGGGTGAAAAGGTATGATAGAGACAATATACTGTGTTAATGAAGACCAGATATTCAGAAACAAATGATCATTATACTAAATTATCGATAGGACCATGGCTCGACACTTTTACGCTTTGAACATAGATTACATACATTGACATTGTTGGTAACTATTTTTCCTACATTCATCATCGTCCTTTATTGTTCAGTGTATTCTGCTTGTCTGATTTTGGCATTCGGTTGCTAGTATCTCTCTCTCTCTCTCTCTCTCTCTCTCTCTCTCTCTCTCTCTCTCTCTCTCTCTCTCTCTCTCACACACACACACACACACACACACACACACACACACACACACACACACACACACACACACACACACACTCACTCACTCACTCACACTCACCACCCACACTGGTGCTCTCGCTCTGATAATGTGCTGCTGCTTATACCAAAAGAACAGCATAAGTAAAGCCAAAGACTGAACTATTTTCTTTTCTTTCAGTTTTGAGAGAGAGAGAGAGAGGAGAGAGAGAGAGAGAGAGAGAGAGAGAGAGAGAGAGAGAGACAGACAGAGACAGAGACAGAGACAGAAAGACAGAGAGACCAACAGACCGACCGACAGTCAGACAGGCAGACGAATGAGGAATGTAGTTGTGATCATAACAAACGAATGCAAATTTCAACACCCATCACTGTCGCTCCTGAACCTATAAACATGCCCGGCAATTGTCCTTGAAGAAAATAAAGGGAAACAAGAATGCAAGGACGACGATGGGAAAGATGAAAAAACGTATGTCAGAGACATAGACGGGGGGGGGGTCCTATATTATCGGAGCTCTGTATAGTTACGTGGGTTTGCTTTCAGTCGTAAGAGCCTCCTATCATAACATTCTCCCTCTAAAACATCCCTCGAAGTTGATGTGTGGCTTTCGACGTGGTGGGGTAATCAAAAACGGTCACACACGTAATGTTCTCATCGCTAGCTAGCTGATGCATTTGAATCACAGTGTCCAAGTACTTCGGCTTTTCGGATGATCCCAGAAGTCTTTCAGCCTGGGTTTGACAGCAACAACAGATTTTATTAATCACATACTGGTGCACCCATGGAAACATTTCCGCGAAAGTACTGTTGTGTCACTGACAGCGGCTATTACACATTGTCATCTGTCAAGGAGCATTTATCTCCCTTCAGCTCTCAATGGAATGCCCTGTGTGTGCTTGCATCCTATATCAATACAGAGCAGAATTCAAAGGGTGGTGCAGGACTGCTCCCTGCTGCTTGATTCAGCAGTTGAGGGCAGTACTTCTCTGCATCGCACTTGTACTTTCGGGTATATCTTTCTTTCCTACGAGCTGGGGAGAAGCACTTTCTTATAAGCAAAGATGTTTATCCCATAATCGGATACATACTTTACTCATAAGAAATGTTTCTTGGAAAAAAAAAAAGCACACACACACACACACAAAGCAAGCAAGCAAGCGAACAAAAGGAACATTACCAAGTTTAAAAGTATGTTAGATTATAATCTATGCACATATAGCCACAAATATTACTTACGGTTTATGCAGATGAAACAACTTCTTGTAATTTCTACGAAACAGAGAGGAAGGTGGGGATATTTCAAAACACCTTCTTCAACTATAAACAAGCGTTGACTACATAGAATGCGTCTGCTCACTATATAAGTCCAAGTATTATGAGTCACCGGAAACATGCTTACTTCTTTAGTGTTCAGCTTTTATAATTTTCTAGTACTTTCCCCACCTCTGCAGCTTTCTTCAAAAGATAAACCAGCAGAGTGATGGGCTCGTGCTACCTAATAAAAAAAAAGTATTCATAGCGCACACACCTCAATTGTGATACGGCCAGCTTTGACATCGTTATATGTACACCTTTAGCAGGGAAGGACCTTCCACAGAATCATCTTTCATCGTCCTTTCAATCGACAGGGTGGGCTGAATGATTGGCGTGCAAGGGGGAGAGGAAGGGGTGTATGTATTCAAAATTCAAAATCAAAGTTGGGTACTTTCATGTTCTTTCAGTTTCTTCTCCAAATCTATTTGTAGAAGAAAAGGACTTACAAGATGTTTATGTTAGTCACTTCCTTTCATCCAAACATTTTCATTAAATAGTTGCGCGCGCGCGCACGCGCTCGTGTGTGTGTGTGTGTGTGTGTGTGTGTGTGTGTGTGTGTGTGTGTGTGTGTGTGTGTGTGTGTGCGGCGCGCGCGCGCGCATGTGAACGTGTGTGTGCGTGTGTGCGTGCCTGCGTGAGTGTGTGTGTGTGTGTGTGTGTGTGTGTGTGTGTGTGTGTGTGTGTGTGTGTGTGTGTGTGTGTGTGTGTGTGTGTGTCTGTGTGTGTGTGTGTGTGTCTGTGTGCGTGTGCGTGTGCGTGCGTGCGTGCGTGCGTGCGTGCGTGCGTGCGTGTGTGTGTGTGTGTGTGTGTGTGTGTGTGTGTGTGTGTATGTGTGCGTGTGTGTGCGTGTGTGTTCTGTTTGTGTACGTGTGCGCGCGCGCGCGCGCGTGTGTGTGTGTGTTGTGTGTGTGTGTGTGTGTGTGTGTGTGTGTGTGTGTGTGTGTGTGTGTGTGTGTGTGAGTGCGTGTGCGTGCGTGCGTGCGTGTGTGTGTGTGTGTGTGTGTGTGTGTGTGTGTGTGTGTGTGTGTGTGTGTGTGTGTGTGGCTGACCGATAGTTTTAATTTCCTCTTTCAGACTTTATGTTTTGTTTTCTCGTTATGCTGCCTTTTTTTTCT
>JADBJO010005687.1:12500-30000 GCA_016801955.1 Conus betulinus | reverse complement strand
ATGCCGCTCCCAACTCGGTTGAGCACTTTTTAAAAATTATTGTTGGTTAGTAACACCATTATATATATATATATATATATATATATATATATATATATATATATATATATATATATATATATATATATAGGTCAGAGTACATCGTGTCAGTTCTTTCAATCAACCTGCCACACTGTTCGCCGGAATACAAAAAAAAAAACGATCAGTCAAAAGATCAACACAGGATGTTTCGATCAGTCTGATCTGTGCTCGGTTATGGGAGAAAGTGCGTCATCATTTTCCCCCATCAGAATCAACCCCTGTGAAAAAGCTTAGAACATTCTCTATACGAACATCACCAGTCAGAGTGAACACACATAACTCTGCGCTTGAAGGTGTTCACACGACTGATGTATTTTTGGATCCCAATAAAAGTGTGTCGACGTCAGTTTGTCAGTCACTATCTACCCGCAAGCTAAGAACATTCTGCACACAAACATCTTGTATCACAGCAGACACAAACAAATCTGCTGACTCAAGTTTTGATCAGTCTGATATTTGTTAAACACTAATGAAAGTGTGTCGACATCAGTTTGTCAGTCAGCATGAACGCCAGTTAGAAAGCCTCGAACATTGTGCACACGAACCTCTCTACACATTGTCAAACCACCGTCACTGACGCTGCAATATCCCCCCTCCCCCAACTGAAATGCAGGACAGTATCTTTTGATTCAAACGATGAGGACATCAATGAACCTCTCACAGAAGAAGATAAAAGTTGCTGACGTGACTTCTGAGAACAAAACTGCGACAATCTAAAGATAAAATGACAGTCAGGCGCGCGCGCGCGCGCGCGCGCGCGCGCGCGTGTGTGTGTGTGTGTGTGTGTGTGTGTGTGTGTGTGTGTGTGTGTGTGTGAGAGAGAGAGACAGAGAGTGTGTGTGTGTGTGTGTGTGTGTGTGTGTGTGTGTGTGTGTGTGTGCTGCTCACCTCTCTCTCTCTCTCTCTCTCTCTCTCTCTCTCTCTCTCTCTCTCTCTCATACTTACAGCTACGAAATTGTGTGCTCCAGTCGTGAGTAGTTTTACTATGAAGTTGAAAATGTGACAACAGTCTATAATGGTGTGTGTTGATACACGTGACATCAGTTTCAAATGGATGATATTCCGTGAATCGAACGCAGAAAGTACAAGATCCAGTAAGAAGCATTTCACTGTTTATAACTGTCACCTCCATGTGTAGCTTGCTAAATTTTCTTTACTAACAGCATGGTGTGACTGTGATAGAATCAGTCTCGGTTTACTTCACAACCACGTACAGCACACAGATAAACAGGCAATAAGATGCGTTGGCAGGGCTAGGGAAACCGCCCCCGTGTTCCCAGTGAAGCTGACCAGCTCTGACAGTGACTGTTGTCGGGGCTCTCTACCAGCTGTCAGGTAGACGTAGCACGAACAATTCTATATCGCTTGTAAAGGAAAGATGTGCATGTCCAATGACTGAGTTAGAGCGTGATTGAAATAACAACCCATGCTCTCCACTGAGTTGAACTTTCATTTCCCTTTGAGTGTGTTGATGAGTCGGTTTCGATCTTATTGTTGTTGTTGCTGGCAACTCTTGGTGCTTCTTGCCAACGCATGTGAAAGAAGACCCATTCACGTTTGGCATTGTTCTGGCAGTCAAAGACCCCACAATCCAGTGACAGAAATCGCACACAGTTCGCTGCTTCCTGGCACAAAATATTAATGAGGAAGCACAGCACCCTATTTCTGACACTCTGCAATCCAGACGGCTAGTATCACAGCACGATTTGGGAACAAAGCTTGAGGAAGGGTAGCGCAAGGGAAGTGGCAGGTGTCGGCTGCAGTGCGTTGTTTCATCAAACCGTTGCCGCTTCTACCGCTTTCCTCTCGCCTCTCCTCTGCGAACGGTAGGAGAACAGGGGGTCATTCCCCTCTTCTTCTAGCTATGTATTCCTATGCATACATATGGGGTGCCGATGGTAACTTTCTTCCTATTTGGCATTGATTTGAATACAATCTTGTTGAAGATGAAACAGTTTTATGACCTCCCTGCACTACAAAACGACTGCCAGTATAGAGCTCTCATGGGGATTAATCTGAAAAGAAAAGTCTAGTGACAGAGATGAGGAAAAGGACAAAATAGTCTTTGTAGTTGACATGTCAATGATTTTTTCAAACGTAAGAATATTGTTTTCCTGGTGTGTGTGTGTGTGTGTGTGTGTGTGTGTGTGTGTGTGTGTGTGTGTGTGTGTGTAAAAGATGTAGTAACATTTTCTGTAATACAAATCACATTCGTATGGCAATGTTTCTTTAAATCATGTTTTAAGACTTGAAGGAATGTCTCAAACAAAATAGCGTCAGTTGATTCCAAGGACATCCCAGAAGCTTGATATCAAGCATGCAAACCACGGTGTCTATTAGCAAGACAGTGTCTCTGGCTCTATGATGATTGCCTGCAACTTTGGCAAAAGCATGCTGTAGGCAAAGTTCAGAGAGACACAGGCATTGAAAAAGAGCGAAAAAAGATGTAACAATATGAGGACAGGATAAATTGTCAGCACATATGTGATGCCCTGAAGACCTTGGATAGGTCTCCATCGTGCAGAACACCGCAAACTTTCAGTGAAGCCATTCTTCTGACTGAACAGAAAAGAGCAATTGTGGATAAATGGGCGGAATGCTTCAACACTGCCTTGGAAAGATCCGCCTTCATTGACATTGGCCCCATTGCACACATACCCCTTGTTGAGGTCAGCATTTGGGCAGTGACTCAAAGGGAATGGGGGATAAAAGCAGCGATCAGACTCCCTTCAAAAGGCATGATACCAGTTTTAGACTTCAGCCAGCTGGTATACACAGGGCAGGAGGAGTCAGGGATGGTTCTGATATTGAGTTTCCGCCCCGTTGGAGATTGTCTCCCCCTTGGAGACTATAAGCTTGCTGAACGCTCATTTTGAGAAGCATTTATTATTCCCCATTCACCCTCTCAAGCACATACTGTTAGTATGGCAGAATTAACTACCACTGCAGATATGAATGCTTATCTCCCCCAATTTCTTCAGTCTAAGACACGAGAGCAAGTTTTGTTTTATAATTGGATATTTCTTGCAGTCATTGCAACACCAAGTTGCTCTGTAAGTTGCTGGAATGGTACTCGGTTACTTATCCATGGAATTTATTAGTCTATTATATTTATTCCCCTGTGGATTCATTCCAAAAACTGGCCCTCAGCACTTGTGTCTAAGAGATTATCTCTTTATATTTTCTACTTTCCACAAGAAAATGTAGCTTGTTTTGCTCTTTCATGATTTTCTTTTGCTTCTTACGTGGCACCTTTGGTTGCTTTTTTGAAATCTCAACAAACATACTACAGTATTGCACACCAGCCTGTTTCTGGGATAGCATTCTTCTTAAAACCGAAAAAGCAGAGAAGTCAAGTTACCACTTTCTGCGGTCACAGAGGAGTAACAATCAGGTTTTGAAATACTGACCAGGAGTTGTATGTAGTGAGTTTTCTCCCCATTGGAGATTGTCTCCCTCTTGGAGATTATAAGCTTGCTGAAAGCTTATTTTGAGTAGCATTTATTATTCCCCATTCACCCTCTCAAGCACATCCTGTTACTTAGGCAGAATTAACTACTGCTGCCAATATGAATGCTATTTTCTGCCTATTTCTTCAATCTAAGACACAAGAGCAAGTTTCGTTATATATATATATATATATATATATATATATATATATGTATATATATATATATATGTGAATGGAAATTCGAGAAAACACATTAGAAATAAATAAAATAAATTCACTAGCAGTATACCGGTACTCCTAGAATCCATCTTGAAGACAGAATCCTTCATTTTGCCTGCACTGAGGCCTTTCTCCTGCTGGCATGGACTCACCAGGGAGGCACGGCTCACTCTACCTGCGCACCCTTTTCATTGAATAGATATATACCACAGTACATAATTCTGTGGTATTATCACTTCCAATGATTAAGAGACAGAATCCGACAAAAGATCAAAGCTGCCAGTGAAATGTAACAAATTAAAATGAAAAGAAAGTGCCAAAAGCAAACAAGTTGGTAAAAAGCTAAATTCATCATATAAACAGTATCACATGTAGGAGGAAAGACTTTCAGCCTTGCTTGAGTATGGATTAAAGATGCAAGGGAGGTCAAAAGGTAGCAACAGTCACAGAATGCACAGTCCAGAGTAGTCAACCCTATTGTTTGATAACTCAAGCATTGCTGGTCCCAAAAATGCTGACAGCAGCTAATGATTGAGCAAAACAGCCTTTTTTTTTTAATCACCTAAGGATGCAATCTCCCACTGATTAGGGGACGTCAAGTGCAGGCTAACAATTTCTCCATTTTAGCATTAATGTCTTGACAAAGACACCAAAAAGCAAATATGGGTTGAGGAGGGGATGGGGGTAGGTGAAAGAAAGAAAATGGGAACGAAAATCGAGGAAATACTACAAATATATATATATATATATATATATATATATATATATATATATATATATATATACAGCAAGAAGAAGAACAACAACAACAAACCCCACCACTTCACAAACAGCATACCCGTATCACTGGCATCCATTTGAAGATAGACCCATTCAGCTCGACTGTTGTTCGTGTTATTTTCAACAGAACTGGCATTCGTGTTCAGAAGAAAAATAAAGATGAATATATGTGGCATTTTTCTTCAAAGATATCATTAAAATCCGGAAAACGTATCTATAGTCTCACAATTAAAGTTAATGGCATGTCTTCCTCGATTCAGAACAGGTTCCCTTGGTCTCCTTGCCGATAGAAATTGTTCTGATGTTGAACTGAAGACAGGGATTAGGTTTCCATGCGCTCACTTGCCATTGAAGATGAAAAGCATTTTGTTTGATAGCACTGTCTATGATGACATCAGATTTGAGTGAAATTTCTTCAAAATACCGAACGCAAAATTCCATATTCCATAATGTCCTCGCACAGCAAACAAATGTAACGAACCATGTTTCGTCCGGTCCCACATTTTGGGGACACGCTGGACCAGAACAGGTAAATTTGAAAAACCAGTTGACCTGTTTACCTGACCGCTGATCACCTGCGTTTTGTGTTGGTCGGGTGAACAGGATTTCCCTTCAGTCTCCGAAGAACTACCGGCCGAGCAACACTTTCAGAGAGCCGAAGGGAGACTGAAGGTTTGTCCTCGCTGGCAGTCAGGTATGTTCCAATCGTTGAATGGAAGTTAGAGTTTGTACTAAGATGTTTTTTTTTCCATACAGGTGAGTGTGATTTTTACAGCTCTTAGTTAATTAAGGTCTAATTGTTCCCTTGACAATCTTGTGACTTCATGAGACATAGGGTGATAGTGAGAAGCTGTAGTTAGTGAATGTGCGAGTCCAGAGGTGGATGAGAAGAATGGAGTGAATAGAAAGAAGAAAGAAGGTGTATACTGATATGTGATCGGGGAAATTATAAGTAATCTAGTTGAATCACTGTATTGTTGAATAAAAAGTGTTGTTTATCTTTTCCCCCTACGTATTGTAATGATGTGAGTGTTGGTGAGCTCTGGAAGTGAGCAATGAACAATACTGTGCATATATTATTGGAAAATATATCTGAATCCTGCTGTGGACAATTAATTAGACACGTCTAGTGATGATGATGAACAATCTTTTCTTGATGAAAAAAAAGGTTCGAATGGAAATCGTTCCTTGAAATGTAATTGGACACGTCTAGTGATGATGTTAAAAGGTAAAAACATTCATTTCTTGATAAAACGGGACAAAAGGGAATCGTCCCTTTATATGCAATAATTGTATTCTTGGTACTTTAAAATGTGTTCCTTGTAGAAATCCTTTCCTTCAATGTGAACAGTCATGGTGTTATTCATGGAAAATGTTCTATTGTAATGCATCCACTGTATCGAAACTTAGTACATTTCATTATAGGTATTCTCCCCCAAATTCCAGTAAAATGTAGTGACAAAGAAGAACGATAAATATGTAGTACATAGGCTAGATAATCAAGATAGCTATCTGTTCCCCTGTGTCGTCGGTGAAGCCCCCATGTCCGACCTGGAACTGCCATCCGTGTGTGGGGTGCAGCCTGTGCCCAGCCACCCTCTCTGCCCCGGGGAGTATAGAGAGGCTGACTGAGTGGTCAGTAGACATCATATATGTGTATTGCCAACGGGGTGTGCGGTGCAAACACGAGAGCAGCCCCTGTCTCCGCCCCCTGGGATTGTTGAGAGGCTGTCTGTGTGGTCCGCAACGAGCTGTGTGTGTGAAAGGCTTCAGAGTTCGTCAGGACAACGCCTCCTGACGCTTTAGCTCTGGGGCGTTTTTTTTTTTTTTTTAAATTACAATGCGACGATGTAGAGCTGAACCCAGGGCCAGAGAAGACTGCTCTACGACAGACCAAACTAACAAGTGGAGATCACAGATAGAGTGTGGACAAGCCCCCAACGCCAACTAGTTCTTCAGGAATACCCAAACAACCCAACATCCTTCGAATCTCGATCTGATGGGATGAGAGGCGACTTGAAGGACTTGAGTGATGGATTCGCTGTGCTTCACTGAGAGTTGGGTTCTTTGAAGCAGGAAGTGACGCACCAGCAACGACAGTCTACAGAAGAAAATGGATTTCTTGGAGCAAAATGTTGATGATCTGGAATGCCGTTATAAACGACACAACCTCATTTTCCATGGACTTTCCAGGAGGGAAAAACGAAACCCAGCACGACTGTGCAAATTTTGTCTATGACTTGCTTGTGGACAAGCTGAATATTGCTGGAGACATCCATTTTGACCGAGTCCACCGCCTGAATTCAAAGAGCAACTCACCGGTCATCGCTTGCTGTATGTTCTTCAAGGACACATATAAGATCTTGAAGGCAAGATAAGGGGACGCAAATGTTTATATGGGAGGACTTTTCACTTAGAGTCAGAGAGGTAAGGAGGAAACTAAACCCCCGTTTAAAGAAACTAAAGAGTGAGGGGAAAATGTGTGGCCATGATCTTCGACCATCTATTTATCGAGGGGAAGAAGTATGGTCTTAAAGACAATGATGGACAAAACCTCAGGGAAATAATATAGTGGGGGGGAGGCCGCCCGACAGTGACACCGGTATCTTCAGTGTGGTGTGTGCAAAAATCCTGTGCAGAGAAGGAAATGTGCGATGGGGACAACGACGCTGCCACAGTGAGTGAACATTCTGCTTTTGACAATACAAACATGGGTTCAGTGGTGGCGCCAGGGTTTGATTGTTTGGTAAATAGTGATGAAAATGTATTGAATAACCAGCTTTGAGATGTTTCTGTGATTATAGTGAAAGGTATTGTTATGAAGTGAAAAAATGGCATGTTTTTTTTTTTTTTTTTTCATTTTATGACAATGACACAGCTGACCAGAGAACTAGGGGTGATTTTAATGTAGAGACATATTTCAGTGAAAGCACGTGGTGTCACAGCGGATAACAATAGGGGGTGGTCACAAAAGAAAAAGTGTAGCAGCGATGACAGTGTTTTTATTCCTGTTTATGCCAGTGAAAGAGCACGTGGTGACACAGCGGATAAGAACAGGGGGTGGTCACAAAAGAAAAAGTGTAGCAGCGATGACAGTGTTTTTATTCCTGTTTATGCCGATGAGAGAGAGCAGCAGTCAGTGTCGGATGACGAAAGACGTAACCAGAATTGTAACAAAAGTAAACATATCTTTGCGTGATAACGGATATAAAATAAAAAGCACACATTTCAAAATATTTTATGTTCCTGCGCTGGAATATTAATGGAGTTCTTTCTAAGATCACAATACAAATGTTCTTTCGTCTTTGTTCAGATTTGACTTTATCTGTCTTGTAGAGACTTTTGTGGAAAATCTTGAATCTATTGTGCTTACAAGTTAAACTGTGTTTAGCAAACCTGCTATTAAGTCTACTAGACAACGCAGACATTCAGGGGGGTAATGTGTCTGATTAAGAATGATTTTGTGCCCTATGTCAGAACTCCAGGTAGATTGCTCAAATGCTCTCATCTTTTTGATTGATGGGGGTTTGTTTGATTTTAGCAGGGGATGTGTTATATGTTGCGCATACCTGCCTCCTGAGGGTTCACCATATTATGCTTATTTTGATACAAACAATGTTCTTGTGAAGAATGCCTTACTCACTGTATACTTGGCTTTAAAAAAAATATACACGTGATTCTGTCAGGAGACCTGAACAATAGAATTGCAAATGTCTCTCAAGTTATATATATATATATATATATATATATATATATGTGTGTGTGTGTGTGTGTGTGTGTGTGTGTGTGTGTGTGTGTGTGTGTTTCCATTAGAATGATAATTACGGTGTTGATTTAATCATTTGCTCCAATTTGTCGAAAAGAAAATATTCCGCCAGTATAATCAATAACTATGGAAAATGTTTGTTGGATATGTGCACGCCACTTGGATTGTGTATATTAAATGGGATATGTAATGGTGACCTCGACGGACATTACACTTATATATCAGAGTCAGGGTGTAGTGTAAATAGTCGTTCGAATGAGACTATAAACCGAGGCTCCGTGCATGAATACACACATAACATCTTATACACAGGTAAAATCCCATCGCCAACTTTCGGAAGAGAAGGCCAGTTTGGCCGTTGGTATGGATGACATGTTACACGTAGCATGCACCCTGCGTGAGAAATGGAAAGAATGAAGGAAGTAAGGAAAACTGAGTGAACGACATTGAACGATATTGACGGATGGCACGTGAAACGACTGAATGAAACGCCAGCTGGCAGTTCTTCAGTACGCACTACCCAGGTAGGCAGCCCGTTGTGTAAAGAGAGTGGATTGAAAAGCGCTTAGGGCTTGGTCTGTAGCCGAGGATAGGCGCTATATAAGTATTCATACTATTAATAGTAATAGTAGTAGTGGTAGTAGTAGTAGTAGTAGTAGTAGTAGTAGTAGTAGTAGTAGTAGTAGTAGTAGTAGTAGTAGTAATGATAACAACAACAATAACAGAACAACAATCATAACAGTTATAACAAAATGACAACAACAACAACAACAACAACAACAGCAATAATAATAATAATAATAATATAGTAAATGACTGTTTCCTGATTCTCGAGAATTATTTATACTTTTCCTATCATCTTGCTGATTATTTGTATCTGAACGATTGGAATCTGATCATTTACCCGTCGAGCCTCATTTTGAATTGTCGAATCTAAACATTGTGTCTTCGACCACTGGAAAGGAACATGAGGTTGCTAAAACGTCAGTGTGGAATCCTTATTTTGAACTTACGTCAAATGTAATGCATTCGGATGAACCATTGTCATCTCTTGACAGTGCTATTCATATGATTGATCATGACAGCAATGAGGCCCTTGAATATATTTCTTACATGTATTTAAACTTACTCTTCCTGCATGGAAAACAAAATTTTGTTTGAACAAAAATGATGAACGAAATGACTGGTATGACAACTAATGCAACCTAAGTACATCAAATGCAAAAGGATTGCTAAACTCATTGCGGCAAATGAAGGGATAGTTGTGGTCGTGATGCTTACTGCATAACCAAGACAGAGTATAAGAATTTGCTAAAAATTTAAGGAGAACCTGCACCACAAGCAAATGCTAGGGTCGTTAGCTGATTCAATGAATGATCAAACGGAGTTTGGGGAAAATATCCATAAAATGCCTTCAAAACGGAAGCGGCCATGTAACAATATAACAATTGATGATTGGTATAAACACACTTTAAACAGCTGCTTGAAACAAATTTAGAAAACGAATTTACTTTAGTATCTAACGACAACACTGACGATGTTTTTGATGAGTATAAGGATGATGGTTCCATGAACCGCCCAATATTTAGAGAAGAAGTATTACTGGCTATAAGAAAGTTGAAGAACGGTGAATCCGCTGGCAAGGATGAAATTATTGGCGAGTTGCTGAAAAATGCCGGTGATCGTGTTATTGACTTCTGTGTTAAACTGTTTAACACTTTGTTTTATAAGGGAATATTCACAGATAAATGGACAAACTGTTGTCGTACTTTTATTTAAAAAGCTTATGTAAAAGATCACACTAATTATAGAGGGACATCATTATGTGTTACAAGCAGTTAACTTTACAGTTCTGTAGTAAACAAGATGCAAAGCATCTACACGTACTCCCTGTTTATCTTGAATACACGTGAGATATTCCCTAAAGAGGAAAAAAAACCGTTTTGGGCCCTTGTAGCCGTCAGTAACGGCTATTCTGGTAAGCATTGGCCGTCATCTGTGACCCATCATGAACATACCTACAAATTCTCAGAAAGATCGGCCGCGTACTTTCCGAGATTTTCCATAAAGAAGAAAACTGTTATGGGCCGTTATAGAGACGTTAGTAACGGCTATAACGTTAGTAACGGCTATAACGATAAAATAACACATCAGGCATCATCTGCGACCCATAATGAACACGCCTACAAATTTCAGATAGATCGACCGAGTACTTTCTGACGTATTCCCCCCGAAAGGAAAACCGTTATGGGCCGTTATACTGCTAGTAACGGTTATAATGGTAAAAATAACACATTGGGCATGATCCATGACCCCATAATAAACATACTTACAACTTTTCAGATAGATCGGTCAGGTACTTTTGTGAGATATCAAAAAAAAAAATAATAAAAAGAGTTATGGGCCGTTATAGTCGTTAGTGACGGATGTAACGATAAGAGGAACATTGGAATCATCCGTGACCCATAATGAATATACCTACATATTTTCAGAAAGGTCGGCCAAGTACTTTCTGAGATATTTCATAAAAAAAAAAAACCGTTATGGGCTGTTATGGCCGTTAGTAACGCCTCCAACGGTAAAATAACACAACTGGCATCATCCGCGCACCATAATACCTACAAATTTTCAGGTAGATAGGTTGATTACTTTCTGAGATACTCTGTTAGGAAGAAAAACCGTTATGGGCCGTTATAGCCGTTAGTAACAAATATAACGGAAATATAACAAATTGGGCATCATCTCTGACCCATAATGAATATACCTACAAATTTGCAGAAACATCGGCCAAGTACTTTCTGAGATAATCCATAAAAAAGGGGAAAAGTTATGGGCCATTAAAGCCCTTAGTAACGGCTATAAAGGTAAACTAAACATCAGACATTATCCGTGACCCATAGTGAACATACCTGCTAATTTTCACAAAAATCGGCCAAGTACTTTCTGAGATATTCCATAAGAAGAAAAATCGTTATGGGCCATTATAGCTATTAGTAACGGCTATAACGGTAAACTAAAACGTCAGGCATCATCCGCGACCTGTAATGGAAATACCTACAACTTTTCAGAAATATCGGCCCAGTAGTGTTGTCTGGAGCGAGTGAAACACATTTTGACCACGGACGGACAGACACACATCAGACAGCATTTCTTCATTCCTATTGTAAAGTACTCCCTGTTCTATAGGAACTGGGAGTGCAACAGAAACAAATTTGCTTTAACCGTAAACTCTATGTTGCTTTTATTGACTTGGAGCTGAGAAATAATTTGACTCCATAGAAAGGATCCTATGCTGGCCTATTCTAATAAAAAAAATATATCAAAGGAAAGTTGCAAAGTGAGACGATTGCAGGCAGAAATCTAAACAAATCTGAAATAAATGTTAGCGAACTGCCCAGAGAAACATGGACAAACGAGTCACAAGACAAAAACACAACGCGTTTCGACCTCTTAGGTCTTCTTCAGGTAAAACGCAAACAAATAAAATAACGAAAATTCACTCAGCTTTGATCGCTTCAGAGTTCAGCGCAAGAAAGAAGGCGTTGAATCAAGTGAATTTTCTTGATACATCTGTCTAGATTCAACGTCAAATGGATTTTACCGATTGCTATTGTGCAAAAAGTCCTTTGCACACTAAATATGTCGCTATCAACATACACACAACCGGTGAGTTGTTCTTTGACTTCAGGCGGTGGACGCGGTCGAAATGGATGTCTCCAGCAACATTCAGCTTGTCCACAAGCAAGTCATAGACAAACTTTGCACACTTCATGACAATACCTTTCACTGTTACACCTTTCATATTTTTATGATCATGATAGTGTAGTTCATATTTAAATTTGTACTGTTCTTGACATTATTTCTCACCTTCTCCTCCCCTGTGTCCTCCTCCTCCCCCCCCCCACCCAACCCCCCTCCCCCCCCCCCCCTCCCTCCTGTAAAGTCTAATATCACCAAGTGTGAACAGACTATAAATCAACAGCAACAACAACAACAACCTTTCACTGTAATCATCAACATTTTGCTCAAGAAGACCATCCATACAAGACAGAGAAGACCTAAGAGGTCGAAACGCGTTGTGTTTTGTCTTGTGACTCGTTTGTCTACGTTTCTCTGGGCAGTTCGCTAACATGGCAGTTTTTTTTTCATTATTAACCAGAATAGGCCACCATAGGATCCTTTCCATGGAGTCAAATTATTTCTCCAAGTCAATAAAAGCAACATAGAGTTTACGGTTAAAGCTAAGTGAATTTTCGTTGTTTTATTTCGTTTCTGTCTTACCTGAATAAGACCTAAGAGGTCGAAACGCGTTGTGTTTTGTCTTGTGACTCGTTTGTCCACGTTTCTCTGGGCGGGTCGCTAACATTTATTGAAGATTTATCAAAAGAAAACTCTTTGGGTTTATTCATAGCATTTACACTACAGTCAGCGGTAAAGGGTTGCAGGAGTGGAAAGGTTTCCTGCTGACTTTAAAGAAAGGCGTACTTTGCAGATGGCAAGAATTGGAGTTTTCATGTCAAGAATAGTGACATATTTAGCGTGTAAAGGACTTTTTGCACAATAGCAATCGATAAAATCCATTTGACGTTAAATCTAGACAGATATATCAAGATTATTACAACAAAGTTCAGAGAGGATATTTCAGATATTGCTGTACTTAAATGTCGATAGAAACAGACACCCCTGTTGATTTAATTTGTCCACTGTGTAAAGAAGAGAAGAATACGAAGCGCATTTTGCTCTCTGTTGTACTGTACTGAACGAAATAAGGGAGCGTTTTATACATCTAAAGTACTACCAATTTGCAAGTCCTTGGCCTTTTGTTTGCTGGATCGGACCCATCAGGGGAAAAACGTACTTATGAAGACCTTTCACACAGTTCGTTTTCTCAAATTCTATTTACCTCATTGCGTGGCCCATTTACTAAATATTGTCCAGAACGTTTCTCTAAATCGAGACCCCATGCTGTAATATATAAAGAATTGAAGGAGGAATTGGCGAAGGTGGGTGTTTCCAATACCCAAGCTGCAGTTAAGAAAAAATTGTGATATCGTCCACCCGCAGTTATTTCTGGGAAGAAGAGTTGAGCACACAGGAAAAAACAGACGGGAGAAATGCAGATGATGAAGAACACAGAATTTGCAACCAACATTTTGGTGAGCGCCACTTCGCGGGCAGAAAGTGATGACGATGTTTCAGAACGCCACGTCACAATGTGACGAAGTTTCACCGTGGTGATTATCGTCGCTGTTGTCATCACGATCATCAACCCTCCAGGCAAACCAGCTCCGAATATGCCACTCTCCATAGTGTCGATTAATTGTTTATGATTCATGTAAAACTCACCCCCTGTTATCATCATCATCACCGTGTCAGTCACAGGATCATAGGCGCACCGAATGAAATATCGGTACGACACAATGAAAAACAAACTGAACACAATCAGAAACAGAGAAATAATGATGCCAGCCATGGTTCTGGTGCTGAGTAGAGTCTGGTACTTCAGGGGTCTGAGGACACAGTAACATCTCTCTCACAGGCGATGATGGTGGACAAAGAGAAGGAAATATAACTAGAACCTAAAAGGAATAAGAGATTGTTGTTGGCCATAAATTCATTCAATGGAGTCTTCAACGCTTGTGCACCCAAGTGCATATATATATTCTCGGCATGCACGAGCAAAGCAGAGGTTAAGAAGACTTCATCGGACACAGCCAGCATGAACAGACAGAGGTTGACACGGTCCTGAAGACCTTGTTTATAGAACACTGCCATGCTGATGATGTTGGCTGGTCCACCAATCAGGTAGAAGAGTGCCAGTGCAATGTCTTTGACTGCATGAGCATATGCTTCGACTTCCTGACTGACAATGTCATGAGGATTCTCCCAGGGTAAATGTTGTGACTCGTTGAACCTGAGCTGAAGGCATCCTTTGTTAAGTGACATATTCTGCACAAAGTCCTGTGCTGACATCGTGTCCTGAACGGTGGTATGGTTGTTAATATTCATGGCTTGAAACGAGTTGTTCAGAACTTCATCTCCACGGTATTTTACTGTATTACGCGAAGCTTGAAAATGTCAAGACTCTGAATGCCTGATTTTTATACTTGTTAGCATTGTAGGGTATATACTGAAAGGGATGCAGAATTGTAAGTATCTATCGAATATCATGACGCTGAAAATTGAAGTACAATGGATGAATTTCACAGACATGATCCAAAAAAAAAAAAAAAAAAAAGTTCACAGCCGGATGTCATTAGCTAAGACAAAAAAAATGAGAGAGAGAGAGAGTGAGAGAGAGAGAGAGAGAGAGAGAGATAGATAGATAGATAGATAGATAGATAGATAGATAGATAGATAGATAGATAGATCTACTCCCATGCATAAGTCTATCAAATGTAGAATTTTCTGCTGTGTTCTTATTTCTGGCTCAAGAGAGTAACTGAAGAGTCTATGTAATCACCTCAATCTGGTAGTTTCTCTCTCTCTCTCTCTCTCTCTCTCTCTCTCTCTCTCTCTCTCTCTCTCTCGCTCTCTCTCTCTCTCTCTCTCTCTCTGTGTGTGTGTGTGTGTGTGTGTGTGTGTGTGTGTGTGAGCATGGGCACGAGTGTGGCTGGAGAGACCGATTTTCGAGGCACACACCCGTGGGCAGTAGGGGCATTTGAACGTGGCTAATGTGGGAAGGGAGGACACCGAGGCCTTGCGTTTTTCTCTTGCATTAGTTATGTGGTTGCGGCGGTTGTCTTCAAATTCTTCCTGGGCCTTCCTGGTTAGACTTCGCCATACTGCTCTGTCTTGGGCACAACCTCTAGGTCTTTTGCAGGCGTGTAGCTGTGCTTCAGATTGTCTTTTACACAGTCTTTGAAGCGCTTTCTGGGGCGGCCTCTGGGTCTCTGGCCCTGCCTCAGTTCTCTGTAGAGCAACTGCCGAGGCAGTCTGTGAGGCTCCATACGGATGACATGTCCAGTCCAGCGAAGCTGGGCCTTCATTATCATGGCTTCGATGCTGAGCAGACCGGCTCTGTCCAGGACTTCGAGGTTGGTCACTCGGTCTTGCCACTTGATGCCCATAATCGCTCGTAGTGATCTCGTGTGGAAGCGTTCAAGCTGTTTCGTGTGTTTTCCGGTACAGCGTCCAGGACTCACAGCCGTAGAGGAGACTAGTGAGAACAACAGCTTTGTAGACCTTGATCTTTGTGTCGAGCTTGATGCTTTTGTGGGTCATCACACGAGTACCGGTACGTAGGCGGCCAAGAGCTTGGCTGGCTTTGCTGATCCTGGCAGAGATTTCTCTGTCAAGAGAGCCATCACTGGAAATGACGCTCCCGAGGTACTTGAAGTGCTTGACAGTTTTCAGAGTAGTGCCTCCGATGGTGACGGTGGGGGGAGGTTGCACTGTTGGCCTGGGAAGGGTTGGTAGAGCACTTCTGTTTTTCCAAGGCTGATTGTCAGGCCAAAAAGCCGAGAGGCTTCCGCAAACCTGATGACAATGAACTGGAGGTCCGCTTCTGTGTGTGCCATCAGGGCACAGTCGTCAGCAAACAGTGCGTCAGTCACAAGTCTGTCGACTGTTCGGGTCCCCCGCTCAGCCGACGAAGGTCAAACAGAGAGCCGTCCAGCCTGTACCTGATATAGATGCCTCTGTCAAGATCTCCCGAGGGCATGGCTCAGCACGCACGTGAAGAACAGGTTGAACAGGACCGGAGCAAGGACACAGCCCTACTTGACGCCGTTCGAGATTTCAAAGGGAGCAGAGCTGTCACCCCCCCAACAAGCACAAGGCCAACCATGTCGCCGTGGAATAGGCGGATGATTTTTGTGAATTTTCTCGGGCAGCCAAGCTTGGAGAGTATGACCCACAGCGCCTCCCTGTTCACCGTGTCGAAGGCTTTTGTTAAGTCGATGAAGACAGCGTAGAGGTCCATCCGCTGCTCAACGCACTTTTCTTGGACCTGTCTCATCGAGAAGACCATGTCGATGGTGCTGCGGCCTGGTCTGAAGCCAGACTGTGACTCTGGCAGTGACGGTTCTGACAGCGCTGATCAGGCGGTTTAAGATGACTCTTGCAAGGATTTTCCCCAGCGACTGAGAGGAGGGAGACGCCTCGGTAGTTACCACAGTCAGACTTGCTGCCCTTGTTTTTATACAGGGAGACAACAGTTGCATCTCGAAAGTCTTGTGGCATGATTTGTTCCCCCCAAATGCTGCAGAGTCTGTCGTGTAGAGTGTCCAGGGCCACTGGACCGGCTGCCTTGTACATCTCGGCTGGGATGCCATCCATGCCTGGTGTCTTACCACTGCTCGTCTGCTTCACTGCCTTAGTGATTTCCTCGAGGCTGGGTAGAAGGTCAAGCTCTTCCAGGGCCGGCTTCTCCGGGATAGCGTTCAAGGCTGAAGGATCGACTGTGGACGGTGGAGAAATGTTCCCTCCAGCATTGTGTGATGCTGTCCTTGTCTTTCAGCAGGGTCTTGCCATCTGCGGACAGGAATGGGGTGGTGCTGGGTCTCTGTGGTCCGTAGACAGCCTTGAGCGAGTTGAAGAACTCTTTGGAGTCATTCAGGTTGGCATATCGTTGAACCTCATCAACTTGACATTAAAACAAAGTAAAACAAAACAAGACAAAGACGGAGAGAGAAATAATATTAAACACGTTCTTAAACATAGAGCAGGCATTGGCTATATACGACTATATCTTGCTCACTATAGCGAATTAATTATTGAGTCATCGGAAGCATGCCCACTTGTTTCTTCTCCAGCTTTCTTCGTATTTTGCTCTTCCCCCCCCCTCCCCCTTCCCCAACCCCTGAAGGTTCTTTCAAAGGACAAACCAGTTGAGTGGTGGGCACGTGCGACTTTATAAAAAAGGTGTTAACGGGCCACACACACCTCGACTGCGATATGGCCAGCATGGACACAAATATATGTACACCTTCAGCAGGAAAAGGCTCTCAAGGCAGACGTCATCCGTTGCCCTTTGAATCGCGAGGTGGGCTGAATGATAGGTGTGGAAAACGGAGGAGGAGGGCCCTGTTAAAGACACAAACCTACAGGGTTTTTTTCTTTTTTTTTTTTTTTTTTTTTTGTAGTTTCTTCTCCAAATTCATTTTTGAAAAGATATCACAGTCACTGGCATTTATGTTAGTGACTTTCTTCCATCCAAAAAGTCGTTGCCTCTCTCTTTCTCTCTCTCTGTCTGTCTCTGT
>JADBJO010005687.1:0-7500 GCA_016801955.1 Conus betulinus | reverse complement strand
TGAAGTGAAGATATTCCGCTCCTATATTAAGGCAGTAACCCCAATGCGAGTGAAGTGAAGATTCCACTCCTATATTAAGGCAGTACCCAATGCGTGTGGAGTGAAGATTTCCACTCCTATATTAAGGCAGTACCCAATGCGAGTGAAGTGAAGATTCCACTCCTATATTAAGGCAGTACCCAATGCGAGTGAAGTGAAGATTCCACTCCTATATTAAGGCAGTACCCAATGCGTGTGGAGTGAAGATTCCCTCCTATATTAAGGCAGTACCCAATGCGAGTGAAGTGAAGATTCCACTCCTATATTAAGGCAGTACCCAATGCGAGTGAAGTGAAGATTCCGCTCCTATATTAAGGCAGTACCCAATGCGAGTGAAGTGAAGATTCCACTCCTATATTAAGGCAGTACCCAATGCGAGTGAAGTGAAGATTCCACTCCTATATTAGGCAGTACCCACATGCGTGTGGATGAAAGATTCCACTCCTATATTAAGGCAGTACCCAATGCAGTGAGTGAAGATTCCACTCCTATATTAAGGCAGTACCCAATGCGAGTGAAGTGAAGATTCCACTCCTATATTAAGGCAGTACCCAATGCGAGTGAAGTGAAGATATTCCACTCCTATATTAAGGCAGTACCCAATGCGAGTGAAGTGAAGATTCCACTCCTATATTTAGGCAGTAACCCAATGCGAGTGAAGTGAAGATTCCACTCCTATATTAAGGCAGTACCCAATGCGAGTGAAGGTGAAGATTCCACTCCTATATTAAGGCAGTACCCAATGCGAGTGAAGTGAAGATTCCACTCCTATATTAAGGCAGTACCCAATGCGAGTGAAGTGAAGATTCCACTCCTATATTAGGCAGTACCCCAATGCGATTGAAGTGAAGATTCCACTCCTATATTAAGGCAGTACCCAATGCGAGTGAAGTGAAGATTCCACTCCTATATTAAGGCAGTACCCAATGCGAGTGAAGTGAAGATTCCACTCCCGTCCCTCCGAATGAGTAACCCAATGTTGAAGCGTACACATGCAACCTCTTTGCCTGTGGAGTGAAGATTCCCCTGTTCGTTTTTTTTTTTTTTTTTTTCTGAATGAATAAGTCCAACATTACTGCAATGAACCCAATGTAGGTCCCTTGCTTGTGAAGTCAACTCTCTCCTCTCTCCTCTCTCCTCTCTCTCTCTGAGAACACCTCATTCAGTGTGAATGCAGTACCCAGTGTGAGGTGACCCCTCGTGTGTGAAGCGGCGGTCCTGTATTTCTTATCCCCCCCCCCCCCCCCCACCACCCACACCGTGTGTCGTCCTCCCCACTCCACGCGCCGCACAGCACCAGTGGTGGCGACTCTCACGTGCAGGCAGCTGAAGCCACGTCGCTGTGTTTGAGTTGGAACCAGTTTTTTCGGCAATTGCCTGTACGCTTTGGGTTTGTGTGCAACAATATTGTAGATTAAAAAACTGGAAGCTGTTTCCATTCCCTTTAATGACCACCAAGAAGAAAGAGAAGGAGGAGGAGAAGAATAAGAAGAAGAAGAAAGAAAAAGAAGAAAGCATATGCAAAAAGAGAAGTGCAGTAGTAGCAGTTGAAGAAGAAGAATAAGAAGAAGAGAAGAAGAAGAAGAGTAAGAGGAGGAAAGATGAGGAGAGAGAGGAGAGGAGATGAGTAAGAAGATAAGGAAGAAGAAAGAAGAGAAAAAGTAAGTAAGGTAATGATGCTTATAGCCCAGCCGAGCACTAAGGGCCATAGCCAGGCTGTCACCACGTTAAAATCAACTCACAAGTCATTCATTTACACAATTCTTTAAAATACATCTTCTAAGAGGAAGGAGATGATATGATGATGATGATGATGATGATGATGATGATGGAGATGATGAAGAAAAGAAGAAGAAGAAGAAGAAAAGAAGAATTAAAGAAGAAGAACAAAACAGATGCAAAAAGAAAGTACAACATAGCGAAGACGAAGAAGAAGAAGAAGAAGAAAGAAGAAGCAGAAGAGGAGGATGATGAGGAGGAGGTGGTGGATGAAGACGAAGCAGAAGACAAATCTGTTCTGATAAACGGTTTCCATTTTTTCCTTTTCGGATCGGCTGTTTTCGTACCATCGGGGTCACCCTTGACCAATGCTTAACCTTCAAAAACCACATTTCCACCATCCGCAAAGTGGGCCTGTCTTGAACTGCCGCAGAACTAGTGCTATTCACAACTTTCCTCTCTCTGCAGAAACAGCCAAGACTCCTGATACGTGCCTTTGACATTTCCAGAATGGACTATGTCTTCTCTTCTCGTGGGCATCCCCAAAGTATCTCCACTTTGGCATTTTTCTGTCATGTATGTAGGTGCTTGTCTAGAATCGATTACAACCAACCCACCCTGACTCTGACTTCTTGTCACATCTGAAAGTGCCTGAAAGAATCGATTTATACGACTCTCCCGTTTTTTTCACCCTTTCTGTTTACATATAAAACAGCGCCTTACTACTGGTCCGACTCTCCCACGGCCCAATCCTCCTCCTTGTCAACTTCGCGCGTTTTACTTCTTTTCCCCCCTCCGACGCCTGACTGTTGCAAAAAGTCCCTCGTTTCAGATCCCAATCCACGGTGACGGATCTTTTTACTGGCCAAGCTCCCCAGCGGACTGACACTCCAGCGACCTCGCAACCTCAGAACTCCTGAAATCTTTCTCCTCGTCCTTCACGTCTCATCTCAAAATCTATTATGTAATATCCAAAATAAAAATCAAATAAAATGAAATAAAATAAAGTACATAATGGCCACACTTCAGGTAATACTCTCCATCTATCGTTGCTCCCTTATTATCTTTGTTTGAGCTGTTGGTGGTGTGGTGGTGGTGTGGGTGGTGTGGTGGTGGTGTGGTGGTGGTGTGGGGTGGTTGTGTGGTGGTGGTGTGTGTGTGTGTGTGTGTGTGTGTGGTGTGTGTATTATATATATATGATATGCTATCATGTGTGTGTGTGTGTGTGTTTGTGTGTGTGTGTGTGTGTTTGTGTGTGTCTACCATATACTGTGTGATGTGTGTGTGGTGTGTGTATGTATGTGTGTGTGTGCGTGTGTGTTGTGTGTGTGTGGTGTGTATGTATATAATATATATATATATATATATATTTCTATATCTACTATATATAGTGTGTGTGTGTGTTTGTGTGTGTGTGTGTGTGTGTGTGTGTGGTATACATATACATGTGTGTGTGTGTGTGTGTGTATGTGTGTGTGTGTGTGTTGTGTGTGGTGTGTGTGTGTGTGTGTGATGCATGCACGCAAGTGTGGGACATGCCATACTGCAAGTGTTTTTTGGGGTTTAAAACTAAAACTTTTTACTTTTGTCACATTTTTCATTCGTCTTTCAAAATTTGACTGATGTGGTGGAATGTTGTCACATCTGCTTTGTTTATTTCATCAACGTTTTCAAATAAGTCGGGTTTTTTTTTTCTCAGTTATTCACAATTTTCCTTACTTTGTTAAGCGCTATGAGCTTCTGGAAATATGCGCAGACAAAATTGCTCCTCTCTCTCTCTGTCTGTTTGCTTGTCTGTCTGTCTGTCTATTTCCTCTCTCTCTCTCTCTCATCTCTCTCTGTCTCTGTCTCTGTCCACTCGAGTTCAACACAGTGTTCCATCAGCAGGCGAGACGGGCACGGAGCCAGAGGCAGAAGCAGGCAAGAATTGAACCCAGCCACCATGCTGCCGGTGATTACCTAGAGGCATGGTCTGCCTGGGATTGATTTACGACCTGCAGGGCCGGTGGGGGGACCCCCTGGGCGGAAGGTCGAAGGTACAACAGACCCTGCAACATGTGGCTCCCGCCGCCATGAGGGGATGAAGGAACACCAGTCTGTGAGACAGACCCCTGAGCACACCACCATGAACACCGACCTTCCACATTCTCCCTCTCTTTTTCTGCTAGAGTCATCTGTGAACTAAAGCGCGCGCGCGCGCGCGCGCGCGTGTGTTGTATGTGTGTTTATGTATGTGTGTGTGTGTGCGTGTGTGTGTGTGTGCACGCGCGCGCGTGTGTGGGTTTGTGTGTTGTGTTTGTGTGTGTTTCTGTGTGTGTTTTGTGTGTGTTTGTGTGTGTGTTGTGTGTGTTGTGTTGTGGGTGTGTAGGTTGTGTGTGTGTGTTCGCGCGCACGCGCCCCCCCCCCCCCCCCCCCTGCATGCGTACGTGAATGTGTGCTTTTGAGAGAGAGAGAGAGAGAGAGAGAGGAGGGGGGGTAGGGGAGACAGTCTTACACTTTAGTTATCATGACGCCCCTCCCCCCCTCCCTCCCCCCAACCCAGCTCATATTCTTCTTTTTTTCCCTCGTGAATTTCTCTTACAGATATATAACCACGAATTATATTCAGCCCCCCCCCCCCCTCCCCCCCCCTCTCCCACCACCACATCACCCCCACCCACCCCCGCCCCCTCGCAAACACAGACACTAACAAGTTGATCCGGCGAAGTAACTGATGCTGAATAACATTTCTGAGACAGTTTCCAGAAATTTCTCTGGAATTCGTCAGTTCGAGGGACATACTGAAAACTTTGTCCATTCAGATTCATCCAACCCGTCTGCTCAAATAACTAACTTTTATTGAAGACAAAATGTTTCTTCCTTGATTAGGGACCGGAATAACTCAGTTGGTAGAGCATCGGACTCATAATCTAGGGGGTGCGGGTTCAAATCTTCGCCGGGCCGTTTCGGTACGGGGATTTTTTCCCTTGGAGTTAACATTGGTTCTGACACCCATTTCCCATACAATCCTTCAAATGAGACTATAAACCGAGGTTCCGTGTGTTAACGCACGCATAACATCTTGCACACACGTGAAATCCCATCACCAACTTTCGGAAGAGAAGGCCAGTTTGGCCGTTGGTAGGGATGACACGTTACACACAGTATGCACCTTTCCCCGAAGATGGAGTATGGCTGCCTTGATGGCGGGATAAAAAAGAAACGGTCATACACACACAAGTGTCAGAATAATCAACTCGATGATTTGTGGACACTCTAACGGAAAAGAAGAAGAAATTAATCTAAAACCCTCCGTCGTTGTAATGCTTGAACACCAAACAGGGCGTTTTGTTTTTCTTTTTACATCATCCATTCCTGAAAACAAATACAAAAGCATCTAGCATGAAGCAGAAGTGTTGTCAGTAAACAAAACGCACACATATCTTCCTGTCTTTCTACCTGTATCAATGGCGGCAGTACACCTGAACCTTCCGATAAGGAAAGGAGGGCGTAATGTGAAGACAAACCCAAACCAAACCAACACAAACACAAACACCACACACACACCACACACACACACACACACACACACACACACACAACACACAGACAGACACACAGACACACACACAATCTTTCTCCCTGTATCAGTGGAGACATTACAAACTGAAGCTTCCCATAAGAAAAGGAGGGCGTAATGTGAAGACAAACCCAAACCAAACCAAACAAACGAACCAAACAAACCAACCAAACAACAAAAACCCACACCCCTCCGCCTTCTTCTCTTACAGGTGAACACTGGAACTATCAACATCCTCGCATTTTTTGTTTTTTGTTTTTTTGTTTTTATACGCCTGCATTTCTCTTATTGTGACTCATTTACTGACGAATTTCGGTTTGCCGGTCCCGCAGCTCTCATCAGCCACTTAAACTCTCTCACACACAGACACACACACTCGCACACAACAACACAACAAAACGCCCCCCCCCCCCCCCCCCACACACACACACACCAGAGCGAGAGCGAGAGAGAGAAGAGAGAACGTTGACACGGGGGGGCACAGAGGAACCAAACGAGTCCTAACCGAAACGATGGAATCCTGGCTAGGTGACGTCACTCACTGCGCGAAAGCAACATCAATCACCCGCTTCCCCCCCCTCCCCCCCCCTCCCCACTTCCTCCCTCCTCCCCTCCCTCTCCCATTTTTTCTTGTTCTTTTGTTTTTTGGGTCGATGCAGAACTCGTGTGGCTGAAGGGGAGGGGGTGGGGGGGGGGCGGGGGCGAAATGTGCAGGCTATATAGCTGCATCTGGCATGGCGACCCAGGGAAAACATCATGGGACTTTTTGCCGATTGTGCAGATGTTGCCTGTAAACAGGGCCACACCCCTCTTCATCGCCCTCTAAGAGATATAGTGGGTGAGAGAGAGGAGAGAGAGAGAGAGAGAGAGAGAGGAGAGAGACACAGAGAGTGTACACGACCACAGAGAGAGAGAGAGGGATGAGATAGAGGGAAGGAGAGAGAGAGAGAGAGAGAAGAGAAAGAGAGAGAAGAGAGGATAGAGAGAGAGACACAGAGAGTGTGTTGTGTGTCAATTTAACGTCTTTTCACTTAATGTGATATTAGACAAGGTGTGTGTGTGTGTGTGTGTGTGTGTGTGTGTGTGTGTGTGTGTGTGTGTGTGGTGTGTGTGTGTGTGATGCACGCTGTGTGTGCGTGTGTGTGTGTGCCTCTGTGTGTGTTCGAGTGTGTCGTGCTGCGTGCGTGCGTGAGTGCGCGCGCGCCGCGCGCGTGTGTGTGTGTGTGATGATGAAGAAACTCTAAGTAAGAATTAAACTGTAAAAAAAAAAGAAAAGAAAAGAAAAAAGAAAAAGACATCAATGTATAAAAACAAACAACTGTACAAAATAAGATCATGAAACAGCAATTACAGGATTGTGCCAACTGGGCTTAACATAAGAATTCGTACAAAATTTAAAAGAGACATGGTATCCTGAATATGCACTTTGAAAGCATCCTTTCTAAATTCTGACAAATCGGAATCAAAGTAGTGGGCAAAAGTATGTAAGCGTTGTGTTGTGTGTTGTGTGTGTGTGTTATGTGTGGGCGCCGCAAGCACAATCGAATATTCTTGACATATTCGGCGTGTTCGTAATGCATTTATTTTTAAGTGAAATAATGAGTGTGCGTGGGTGTGTGTGTGTGTGTGTGTGTGTGTGTGTGTGATGAGAAACTCTGTATTATCGAGAGTTCGTACAACAAAGTATAGAGAGTCGGGTTTGTGTGTATCGGGGAAGAACACTTTCTTTGTAGTATTCCTCAAATTTTTCAAAAGAGGCTCTTTGTAAAAGAGAATATCCTTCGTGTAAGCTCAAGGGAATATGAATAGTAGCCGTATTGTCAGAATTGTTTTGCACCTGCTCGAGCAATCCGTCTGTGTGTGTGTGTTGTGTGTGTGAGTTCCCAGGTACAGTTTTCGCACCGCACCACACAAAACGATGTCACAGCTGCAAACCTTTTTTTTCCATTTTTTCCCCATCAGAACAAAACGTTTAATAAGTTTCAGCTTTCGCCTGAGGGCTTCTTCGGAATAAAAACCTAATACTCCACAATAAAAACAAGCCTAAAACCGCCTACGTTTTCAGCACTGAACCTTTTCACCCTCAGTCCTCAGCAGCCACAATCTACTGACAACTCCAACATGTGACACACACACACACACACACACACCACACACACACCACACACACCCATTCTCTGTCC
>JADBJO010005686.1:140000-142500 GCA_016801955.1 Conus betulinus | reverse complement strand
TCTCCAACTAGGTCGACCCTAGCTCAGTTCAACAAAACAATACCCACTCTTTGTCATGAGAACAGGCCAGCCGAGCTTGTCTCAGTCTATTTGTTTTTCCTACAGCATTTTATCTTTGACCCTTTTGCTAATTCTCTCTGCCAGTCAGAGCACAAGCACTTTTAACTGCATTAGCTTAAGGTAAATTACACTTGAGCTATTCTAGTTCTAGCAAACCCGATGAATAGTTCTAGCAAACCCGATGAAAATGAAAAAAAAAATCTGCTTATAACAATATATCGTCGAAAGGTTGTTCATTCATTACTAGTAAAAGAGAGGGAGGAAGAGAGAGAGAGAGAGAGAGAGAGAGAGAGAGAGAGAGAGAGAGAGAGAGAGTGGGGGGGGGGGGGGGATGACATTTTAGTTTTAAAAATCACTTTATCAATATATCGTTTACTTGAGAACACAAGTAAACGTCCATATTTTATAGAGGACCATATCTTCCATCTCTACTCGTCACACAGAAGAAGAAGAAGAAGAAGAAGAAAAGGAAGAAGAAGAAGTAGAAGAAGGAAAAGAAAGTGAAGCAATAGGAGAGGAATAAGCACAAGAGAGGGGCTGGTGATAGGAGAGGACAATGGCAATGAGAATACACGGGGGAAAGTACTATGGCAATGAGAATACACGGGGGAAAGTACTGTGGCAATGAGAATACACGGGGGAAAGTACTGTGGCAATGAGAATACACGGGAAGTAAAGTACAATGGCAATGAGAATACACGGGGGAAAGTACTGTGGCAATGAGAATACACGGGGAAAAGTACTATGGCAATGAGAATACACGGGGGAAAGTACTATGGCAATGAGGATACACAGGGGAAAGTACTATGGCAATGAGGATACACAGGGGAAAGTACTATGGCAATGAGAATACACAGGGGAAAGTACTATGGCAATGAGAATACACAGGGGAAAGTACTATGGCAATGAGAATACACAGGGGAAAGTACTATGGCAATGAGGATACACGGGGGAAAGTACAATGGGAATGAGAATACACGGGGGGAAAGTACTATGGCAATGAGAATACACGGGGGAAAGTACTGTGGCAATGAGAATACACGGGGGAAAAGTACTATGGCAATGAGAATACACAGGGGGAAAGTACTATGGCAATGAGGATACACGGGGGGAAAGTACTATGGCAATGAGGACACACGGGGGAAAGTACTATGGCAATGAGGACACACGGGGGAAGGTACAATGGGAATGAGAATACACGGGGAATATGAAGGAGAAGCGTGAACGAGAAATACAGAAAAGAAGAAAAAAAAAAAAATCCTGTTTGTCTCTGTCTCTATGTCCCTGACTGTGTTCTGACTCTGTCTCTCTTTGTCCCTCTGTCTCTATATATTTCTCTCTCTGTCTCTGTCTCTGTCTGCCTGTCTGTCTGTCTGTCTGTCTCTCTCTCTCTCTCTCTCTCTCTCTCTCTCTCTCTCTCTCTCTCTCTCTCTCACTGTGCCTGTCTGCCTGCCTGCCTATCTGTCTGTCTGTCTGTCTGTCTCTCTCCTGTCTGTCTGTCTGTCTGTCTGTCTCTCTCTCTCTCTCTCTCTCTCTCTCTCTCTCTCTCTCTCTCTCTCTCTCTCTCTCTTCCCCTTCCCCTTCCTGTCCAAGGACAAACAGAAAAAACAGAAATGAATATCGCAACGTTGTTGTCAAAGTCAAACGCCTGATTTCAAACCAGCTGAGTGACGATAGTCAGAAGTCAGAGGGACTTCTAACCACAGGGTTAACAGTGATCCAGTGAAGGTAAACCCGGGCGCTGGAAACTGTACCCTGGCGTTTGCGTCACATCCTGTCCACAGGCTGGAATAACATGCCTCCAGTATCTCATGAAACCACGGCACGCGCAACGCGAGAGTCAAATTGGTGTCTACCTTACTGTTATTTTCTCCAGTTTTCCTGCGTGGGATTGAACCACCGGATACAACAGGAGGGTGGGGTGTTTTGTTAAGGAGCAGGTAAGCCGAGGGATAAAAGATGTGTTTTCCCTCTATTATTTTCTGTTCGTGTCGCTCTGACTTGCCATCATTTTGAGAGTTGGTTGTGTGTTCACGAAGGTAGGTGGAAAGACTGGCACGTAAAGAGGACAGGAGAGACGCAGGTAGGCAGTAAGTTTTCTTTGTTAAAATAAGTGGTTAAGGAGTTAACTCGGATAGGGAGCAGGTGGGGTGTATTTCAGACCTTTCAGCGGGCGGATAGGAGGGTAGGTATATATATACAGGCGGGTATCCATCTGGACCAATGGTAGAGGTGGTGGCGATGGTGGCCGGCAGGTTTCTAGCTACTACAGTAAGCAGGTGCGCAGAAAGAAGGTTGATTGGTAAGTAGGACGGTGTGTGTGTGTGTGTGTGTGTGTGTGTGTGTGTGTGTGTGTGTGTGTGTGCGTGCGTGCGTGCGTGTGTATGTGTGTGTATGTGTGTGTGTGCGCGCGCGCGCGCCTGTGCGTGTGTTTGTGTGT
>JADBJO010005686.1:135000-137500 GCA_016801955.1 Conus betulinus | reverse complement strand
CTCTCTCTCTCTCTCTCTCTCTCTCTCTCTCTCTCTCTCTCTCTCTCTCTCTCGGCCGTTTTGATGTGTAGCGCACCCTGTGCTCTATACGCCGTCCATAGACGTGACAAAACGAAGCGATACTCTCAACACGAAACTGACATACGTTACTGAATGATTGGGAAAAAAAAAAAAAAAAAATGAAACGAAAAGAAAAGAAAGAGAAAAGCAAGGAACAATTATGATGACTGAAGGACAAATGAAGTTACATGTAGGGAAAACAGAATGATGACTGAAGGACAAATGAAGTTACGTGTAGGGAAACAGAATGATGACTGAGGGACAAATGAAGTTACGTGTAGGGAAACAGAATGATGACTGAGGGACAAATGAAGTTACGTGTAGGGAAACAGAATGAGGACTGACGACAAATGTAGTTACATGTAGGGAAACAGAATGATGACTGAACGACAAATGTAGTTACATGTAGGGAAACAGAATGATGACTGAACGACAAATGTAGTTACATGTAGGGAAACAGAATGATGACTGAACGACAGGTGTATCGGGAAGCTTCCAAAAGGAGTGGTGACTGAACGAAATACATAGGCAGAAGGAGGGAAAAGGGAAGGACAACTGAAAAAAACCCTAGCTGTCCTGCACATCAATGTGACAGAGTTAGGCAGTAGAACAAGAGAACGTCTGGGACCTATTTATGTTATGTGTGTGTGTGTGTGTGTGTGTGTGTGTGTGTGTGTGTGTGTGTGTGTGTATGCGAGCGCTGGCGTGCGCTGTGTGTGTGTGTGTGTGTGTGTGTGTGTGTGTGTGTGTGTGTTAAGGTCAAGAATGCTGCGATTCGAAAACTGTTTAGGAGGTGAGTGCGTTATCCGAGTTGTGCACTGGCTAATTTGCCTTTCTTCGAATAAAATGTCACATGACGCGGTACATATTCCTGAAACGCAAACCAAAAACAAATCTTTCAAAATAGCTCACGCTGGATGATGCTAGCACACAGGGATCGAAACACAGGCTAAAGCAGACAGAACAGCAAAAGTACATTTTCTCGGCTCTTCCTGGGAGGAGGGGGGTGGGGGGTGGGGAGAAGAACAAGAAACACAAAGTATGTCGAAATCGGACCGAAATAGTTCATGTGATTTTTTTTTCCTCTCATTTTTTTTTTATGTATCTGGTCATGTTTTATCAGGAATGTCACCGATAACAGGAAAGAAGAAACGTGGGTATTTCAGCCCTAGGCCGACACATACGTTGACGTGACATTTCAGTGAGGAGGGCTTTGTGTCTGATTCGATAACGATGATCGGAGACAGGTCAATTTTGCTGTGTAGCTAACGTGCGCCGTGCTGACTGAGAAGAGATTGCTGTTTTTTGTTAGCTTGTCTGGTATTCGATTGTTCTGTTTCTCATAAGCCTGACAAATGAAAGGATGTTTATGTTTCTTGCCTGATGCACGGCTGTTCTGTCAAGCCTGACAAGGAAAGTCTGTATTTCGATTCTTTCTGCAGACCTTTTTTTTTTTTTTTTTAACGCCTCAGCCATTTTGATGCCGGCGTCAAATAGATCGTAACACGCGAATCGTGTCGACGCCCGACAAACCAGTTTGACCTCCAAAGCGGTTGACGCCGGCGACATTGTGCTAAGGAACGTCCACCTTCATGTTGATCAGTGCAGCAGACAGGTGTGTCTGCTGCGCCATTTTTGACATTGCCAAGGACTGTTTTGCCCTCTGAGACATTTCGTCGCCAGTGGTTATTAATGCCCTGTTGACTGTCTGCTGAATGAGTGAAAGTAGTGATGATGATGGGGCGATAAGGAGGTGGATAAAGGAGGAGAGGGAGTAGAAGGGAAGGAAAGAGAAGGAGCAGGAATGCAGTCGTGTTTTACACACAGAAAGCAATCCTTAATAAGAAATCTTACACAATAATTTCCTTTAAAAGGAGGCACAGAGACATTATTACGTCCATCACCTTACCCTTTTCACGTAGATCCATCATAACGAAAAAGAAAGCTCCACTATTTCGTGCTTGTGTATATGCACAAACAAGACAGACAGTCACACAGTCATAGGAAAGCGCGCGCGCGCGCACACACACACACACACACACACACACACACACACACCACACGCACGCAAAATTGTGATCGACGATTCAACAAGCAATGGAGCAAGCAATAATTTGATCCTTTCTACCAGCCATTTGACCAGCAATAACACAGTATGTGCACCTGATGGCAAACTGGACGTTGACTCCTGTTGTTCACCGGGCAATAAATGGGAACGTATCGCGCGGCGGCGAAAATGGGACAAGTAGTAACAAAATCGAATTTGACTCGGACATTACAATGGTTCAGACATCAAAACATGATTCATTCAGTCTTCTGTCCGTCTGAAATGGAGTTACAGCATGTTAGAATATCTTATACTAAACCCATAACTCGTCAACGCGGTACAATATGGTTTTGGATTGTATTGATCAATGGGCACACAATATGCAACAACATG